>BSBK01007319.1:2500-74338 GCA_027943335.1 Chamaecyparis obtusa
CCGCTTCCAGACTACTACCCGCCAGCTTTTCTTACACATTACAAAGGGTCATAGCCGAAGCATGCATGATCTTCAGAGAAAATTTGTTAGTCATCATGCAGTGGTGCTTTAGTTCCTACATATTCTTTTTGATGTCCACAATCTCCTTGTCCATATCAGAGAACCTGATCTTGAGAGTGCCTTTAAATGTTTTTTTGTCCGCCAGGGCCCCGGTATTGTGCTCAGAGATGGGGGGCTTATCCTGGGGATCATGAAAAGGACTCAGGGGCAGGGTAGGGTTACGGGGGATTTCCATGGTTTTCTGGAGGTTGGGTGGGGGAGTGTTACCAGTCCTAATAGGAATCATGTGATCATCTGAGGAACATTTCATGGACTTAGTGGTGTGAGTCATTTTTAGATAGGGACTGCTCTCTAGAGGCCGCTTCCATCATCCTGGTTTTACACTACTCCTTGGCAATTCTATTAGACCTTTGGTGACTCGAGCCACTTAAGTCCACCTCCAGATTAACCTGGCTCTCCATAATTCTCCATTTTTTGGGCCTTCATTCGGTCTCAGGAGTACTGTTAGACTCCTTCTGATCTTTGTTCTCCACAGATTCAGAGACATGAGACTCCTCTTGACCCTCCTTCCTATTAAAAGGGTTTTTAACACATTTTTTGTGGGTTCTACCCTCTTTAGCACCTAGCTCAGACTCTTGGATAACCTGGATGGACGGGGAGGTGTAATGAGTGGTATTTTCAGTTTTGGTCGGGGACTCGTCCTGGGTCATCTCTTGGATAATCAGGGGAGGGGGGGGTGGGTGGGTTGGGGCATTGGGAAGATAGCTTTGTGGAAGTGGTAAATGTGGAGAAGGAGGCCCTGATGGAGGATAGGGATAGATTTATCAAGGTTATCCCTAATATCTAGGATATTGCTCTCTATGGAATACAAAAGATAGAAGGGTGTGGAAATTAAATCCTTATTTCTAATATGATTCAGGAACGGTAAGTGGTAGTAGTAGAACATAGTGAACATACCTTCTAGCATAAAATACTTCATCACAATGAGATAGATCTTTGGCCAGAAGTCCAACAACTCTTTAGTGTTAAAACCCCCTTGCTTATTCACTGGATTCTCACCTTCCTTGAAAAATTGATTGAGGTTGGTAGGGTCAAGAGTTCGACTGGTCTTTTTGTATTTCCTCCCTCCATAGAGAGGCTCGTTGCCTTTGCAATGACCTCTTCATTAATCTGGAAGTGGATGCCACCAACCAAGACACTCCTATTGTTCTAGGATGAGATGAATTGTTTGGAAATTCGCTCATCATGCCCACCTTTCATTTGCTCTATAAAACCCCATATGTCACTTTCTTTGCAGTAGTGGGTCACCAAGGCATTAGAGGTGAAAGCCTCGTCGATCTTTTCAGGTTCTATGTGAAGAGTGTTGCCTCCCATTTCAAAGCTTTGCCCTCTTGCACTAGAATATCCTGAAAATCTAAGAGTCGAGCTTCCTTATAGATCTTAAAAAACCAACTATTTTTGCATGGCCGTTTCGAAGAAAGATTATACTTAAAATGTTGGCCTTGGGTGAAATATTGGGAGATGGGCTCCGTATGGCCAGATCTAACAGATCTCCAAATGCCATGAATAGCAATAGTGCCAGGGACGCACTTGTTGTCCTTATTAGCCAAGTAAGCCCTCTGATTCAGAAAGCTCTCTCTCCACACGTTAGAAAAGTAATGATGATTCTTTATGGGGTTTTGGGTTCTCCTTTCCATAATCGCAAAAATTGCTAGAGCACGCTAACATGTGATCCAGGATGGATTTGTAATGAATATGACAGCTTGACTCATTTTAAATTGTAATATTCATTTCTCCTTCGATGAGTTGCTGAGTCATCGTAGGTAAATCGCTGACTACCCTCTATGTGTGTGAGTTTTGTACCTAGCTGTAGACACAACACTTTAGTAAAACATTAGAGGTTAGCTAAAATCAAAATCATGCAATGAAATGGAAACTAAACTAACCAGACAATTTATTGCCTTCTAGTAGGTGTGAGTATGATATTCTTAGATTGGACCGAGAAAAGAGACCTTGACGACACCTAAACGAAGGATTTGAATGTAGAATCTAGATATGAGATGAATGCAAATTAATCTATATTTTTGGTTTTTCTGTGCAATTTATGATAATAGAAAACTAATTATAAATCTATTCTATATGAAAAATTGATATGCAAATTAAGCTAACAATGATATGAAATATGAAACTAGAATGAATTAAAAACAAGATTGATGTCACAAAAGTTTTTGATTCGCAAGAAGCTTCAATTCTTCAGATGTCAATTCGCCAATGTTCTTGTGCAAATTCATGGATTGATTTTGGCAGAGTAAGTATGCAAACTTGTGAGATGAATTATGAAGAGCTGAGCCTTGATTTTGTAGAAATCCAGGGCTTTGGGGATGCATGGAAAAATCCATAAATCACTCAGGTTGATTTTTGAGTCAACAAGGAATTAAAGATAATTAATTCACAAAATCATGTAAAATCATGTAAAAACAACTTTTTCATTTAAATCAGAAGTTGAGATGAGCTTTCAACTCAAAAGAGAGTTGAGTTTATTTTCAAAACAACATGAATTGATTTTCTAATTTAAAGTTCAACTACTTTTTGGATGTGCATAATTAATTATGAATTAATTAAATAAATAAATTGATTTATCCTCAACTTAATTGATTTAAAAATAAAACAATTGATTTATGGGTCAATCAATTATTAAATCAAACTTTTACTCAAAAACTATTATTAAATTTGACAATTAACTTTAATTGATTAAATAAGAATTTAATCAATTAGTCATAGGATAAATGATTTATTGTCAAAATTAAATAATACAATTTAGGAATAAATATAATTAAATCTAATTAAATAATTAAGTGACAGTATTAAATCCAATTAATTAAATATTTAGAATATTCAATTAATCAAACTTTAGGATAAATAAGATTTATCACCAAATAATTATTAAATTAAAGATAATTATAATAAATAGGAATAAGGAATATTTCTTGATGTAGAATTTAGGATGATCAATTAAGATTTGATAATGTGCCGATGTGCCTTAGGTTAGGACTTTGATGTCGATTTTGTTCGATGTGTCGATATAGGAGGTTAATGAACCTATAGCCCATTTTGGGGGTATTACATTTTTCCCCTCTTTGAATTACTGTGTGATGCGCAGTGGTTCAAAGACAATCTGTGTATGATGTTGAAACTGATGTTTGAAATTGAAATTGATATGAGACAGAAACTGTGATATAAGACAAAGATTGATTGAAAGATTCAAAGATATTAGGTCTTGAATGACCAAAGATAATGTTAACTATAACAGCAATGAACCGATGATTGCGAAGAAGTGTCAAAACACCTGATTCTGAACCTTATGATTGCGAGGAAGTGAGTGACCGATTCCAGATCCGATTGTCAATAAGAATCACATTGGTATCACATCTAAACCCTTCAGTTATGAAGAACCAAGGAAATAACATTAATGAAGCGATGGTTACGAAAGACTGATATAGTTTACAAGATTAAGAGAATACCAGATTGATATGGATCTCGATGAATCTGATATGCCCCGAGTGATGATTCATTTGCCCCAAGTGATGAGGTCTTTTTGATGAATCAACAACTAGACATGGTTGTTGTCTTGATTACTAAGGAAAGATTTGATTTCAAATTTAGATTATAGACTTTGAATGATGTGTAATACCATGCCCCCTTCGGGATGAAAATTGAAATCTGACAAGAAAAGTCAGCGTTGATAGTTTAGAAGTATGTTAATTGATTTGAGAAGTGGTTAAACACGTTCGAGAACACATTCTGCATCGTTTGGAGGTCCAGTAGACCAAGTTTGACTAGGTGAAACCATGAGTTGACCATAGTTGACTGAATTGAAATTTTGATAGTTTGATGTAAGATAGTCAGTTAAGTTGAATACTAGATTTCTGTGATGATTGAAGGTTGATTATGCAAGCAGTAGATCGTCCTAGGTCTAAAAATTTTAAATCATGATTTTGACATAGTAAATGATCTCAAATTTTGATTTTGATCCCAAAAATAGGTTTAGAACGTCAAAATTAGCTAGGGGTGCAATTTTCATAAAAAACGGAGCACTTTTAAAAATTAGGTCAAAAGCTATATAAAGACCGGAAGGGTTGTTTTCAATTCATTTCAACCTTTTGACTTTAGAAATCTTGTGGAGCCCTCTAAGAAAGAAAATGGTAGAACCAAAAGTACCTATGAGTTTGCATCGATTTGAGTGTAGTTGGAGACACCAAAGACCTCGGCAGTACGGACATCTGGTAGGTGGACCTCTTTGCTTCTCTGAAAAGTCAATTTTTCCATGATTTATAGCCTTTTTAGCATTTTTCGTACGCTTTTTAAAATTTGAATTTTTGAATGCATGGAAACTCATACGACTTTTGAACTGTAGATAGGTTTTTCATTTCATTAACCCCCAAGACTCGTATTAGAGGGACCCAAGAGTCGTACGACATTTTGTCGGGTCCCTCATAACTCGGACAATGAGGGATACAGTGTCGTGCCACTATGCTTTGTCGTATGGTATGATGTAGAGACTCGTACAACTTTCCATGCTAGTATGAAGTGTCATATGAAAAATAGCAAGCCAAAAACACGTTGTTTGGTCCAAATTTTGAATTTTCTGATTCTGTAGCCTGATTGCTGACCTTTTTACCTACCTTCTGAAATAGCGAACTGCTCAATTCTTGTACTTGTAACCTGTTCTATAACTGAATTACTAATAGGACTCCCTATTTCTGTGCTGTGTAGGTCATATATCTAGATGTTCATGTACACATTTCACACCCAGCCACTCAGAGACTATGTGCATCACTACCTGACCCGATGAGTGTACACCTTGCGTCCTATGGCTTCAAGTATCTCATACATTTACCCAAGATTAGGGTAAATCATAGACTTTTGACTGCTTTGATAGAGTGATTTCATTCAGAGACGCAAACCTTCCATTTACCAACGGGGGAGATTACTGTGACCCCAGAGGATGTGTATCATATACTACACATTCCTTTCCATGCAGGGCGACATCTAGAGTATGTGAGTTCGGGGAACTCGGGTCTATTGTCTTTTCGACATCTCTTTGGAGATGATACCCAGATGACTGCCTCTATTTCTTGGGAGACCTTAGTACAATGTTATGGACAGACACACCGGCTAGAGTGTATTATTGCTAGGATGATAGGAGGGATTATCATGTCTAACCGTCAGCAAAATGATCTTTTGATGGGCTGGGCCCCGATGGTAGCACGTCTGATGGTGACTCCCTCTGAGTTGGCTTGGGGTTAGTGTCTATTGGCACATATGTTCTCTGAGATGCACGAGGTAGTGTATCAGGAGAGCAAGTCTTTTGCTGCTGTTGCTTTAGTATTACAGATCTGGGTGTGGGAGCATATCCCATTGTTGAGACCAGTATGTACCTCATAGAGGTAGCCACAGGAGCCTATGATATATATATATATATATATATATATATATATATATATATATATATATATATATATATATATATATATATATATATATATATATATATATATATATATATATATATATATATATATATATATGCTGGATATGTCATATAGGGGTGGATGGGCCATGTAGAGTATTGGAGGCGATGCCTTGATGATATGACTTTTGTGCGATGGAGGCCCTATGTGGGTATGGAGCCTTGGCCTACTGCACGAGAGAAGTTTAGTTTCTTCTTTTAGAGTCATGTGTTGATTGAGAGGTCATCCTCCACTTTAGAGAGATTCATTATCACTAGGGTGTGGCGGCAGTATGGACGAGTGCAGGATGCACCAGAGGATTATGCCACTTATGCTCGGATAGCTTGTGAGCTTGGACTTGGATGGACCATGAGGCTCTCTTATGCTTTGTGTTCATAGGAGTATAGTGCTATCATTGGTAGAGATTGGGAGTATAGACCAGAGGTACTTGATGCTGGAGTTACAGATGGATTCATTGCCTAGCTTGCTAACCATCCTATCCACAGGTTCTCAAATCCTACAGAGTTGATACCATCCATGGAGGAGGCTATGGATGTTACTGGAGCACTGATGAGACAGGGTCCCAGACCCACATAGGTTCCTATTGTACATCCCACACCTTCGAGACCTAGAGCGATGGCTCCACCATAGAGACCAGCTAGACAGATGAGGGCCCCTCATCCCACTACTTCTACACCAGGTAGAGCTATAGGTGCACATAGATGGACTAGGGGAGAGGGTAGTACTTTAGGTGGTGTTGGTACAGCTGATGAGGTACTGGCAGTTGAGCAGGTTGTAGGTGGTGATGGCCCCAATCCATTACAGGATGACATAGGTTTTGATTTAGGTGTTGAGGTCAGATGCCGGAAGGCGTAGAGAGAAGAGACCACTAAGCAGGTTGCCTCAGATATTGAGATGCCAGCAGCTGATGCTGATCCTACTGTTCCTCTTACTCCATAGGATACTATCAGACGGCTCAGATTATAGGTCAAGGACCTGAAGGTTTATAGTGCTTGGTGGGAGGAGAGATATTTAGAGGCAGATAGATAGTGCACTGAGCTTCATGTAGAGGTGTAGAGATTATAGGTAGATGTGATTCATCAGACCTCACAGGCGGCCTATTATGTGTCCACATATTATATAGTTGTCCCTGCTGCGCAGGGAGTCCCTACGTACTCTCAGTATATGTTGGCATCAGAGGGAGCCAGAGCACCTAGAGCAGAGGCAGTACCAGATGCACCACCTCCACCTCCACCAGATGTAGAGGATCAGACTGACAGCTGATCTGTCTATTTGTTCTGATATTTTTGATCTCTTGATGTTGATACTATTATGACTTTGTTGGCTCATATGAGCCTATTCTTTTGTATATTGTGCCAATAGTGCACCCCTGACTAGTTCAAGATTTTTGATATATATATGAGATCTATATTTTGGTTATGACTTCATGTGTACTTGTCATGTTTTGATTTATGATGATATCATGTGATGTTTATGCTATGAGTAGTGTAGAATGAATGTATGGATTAATGCAATGCAATGATTTCTTTCATATGTATGGATGTTATGCAAATGTGTTTGATTATGGAAAGATGTATGTATGATTTATGTTTATGCACATGGATGAATTGTAATGCAACAAATAATTATGATATGTAAATGCAATGATACACATGATATGTTTTGTAGGAATTGATGAAGACAAGTACTCAGTCTTATGTCAAAAGGATGTTTAACCCAAGAGGATAACTGCTTGCGATTCTATGAAGAGACCTTCAAGTTAGGTGTCAGCTCTTGTTAGATTTGAAGAGACAACTGAAGAATTGTTTAAGCATTGAAGTTCGTTTAGCCATTGTGAGATCATGAAAACATGGAAAATGCAAAGAAACATGCAAAGTAAAATGCAACCTAAGACCTAGGACCTAGTCACTAATCACGTGTCAGTCATTCTCATCATTGAATTTTTAGGTAACCGGATAAATCAATACAATGTCTACTATTTAGGAAACCATAGACATATGAATATCGATTTGTATGTGCAAGAATCAATACAATGCCCACTGGTTAGGCAACCATGGACATATGAATATTGATTTTATTTTTGGAATGTCGGATTAGATATAAGCACCAAGGCACAAACGCCAGGATGACCTGAATATCATGTCCATTTTGATATAGCAATTTGTATAAGCATCAAAACATAAACATCTTGATGACCAGAATATGCCTTGCGTATAAACACATCAAGCAGTCAAGAGATCATTCTAAATCCAATGTGAATTACCCGTAGTGACCCTTTATCATTCACATCCTGAGGTAAGATCGCATTTCACAATAGGAGAAAGAACTCACTCAAAAAAGACAATAGTTAGATCAAACTTCCTTGATACAAGGTATGCACGGCCATCCAATTTGAGATAGAGGCTCTTACAGTCGAACACCATTTCAATCCAGAATTTCCAAAGTTGTTAGATTTTCACATACAAGAAGAAAACAAAGAAAAGATTATTCCCCCAGTCATCACTCTCTAAATCCTATAAAGGACATCATCAAAGAGCTTGAGGGAACATAATATGTAAAAATCTCAATGTGAATCAGTATGCATATAAGGAGATAAAAGCATGTAAAAAGCATAGATTGTTTTTAGTTTGATGTTTGATTGCGTTGTCATAGATGCAAAATCCTTTCTAGAGAGGAGACTGACTGATTGACTCAGATGAAGCTTCAAAGGACTTTGAATGGATATGACTCATCTAAGATGTACTAGAGACCATAGGATATGACATTGGTTGCCCCCAAGTTTGAAACATTGATAGGACACAGACGCTTGAGCTGATTGGTGTACATACCGACTTTATTGAAAACAAGAATGCGGGAACAAACCAAGAGATATGTACGAACCAAAGCAAGACTAAAAGCTAGGAAAGACCAAGATTGCACTAATAGATGGAGCATTTTGAAACAATTGGCACCCATTTTCCAAGTTTTCACCATCTTGGCAGAGATTTTATTTTTGCTACCAAGGCGCCTATGTCTAGGTTTTCACCAAGGCACTTTTTCTTTTTCTCATTTTTTTGTATTTTTCATTTTTCCAAATTTTTTTTTTAGTACTTTTGATATTTTTAACTTTTTTTGTGAATCATCAAGGCACCAATTGCTAGGTTTTCACCAAGATGTTCATTTGTTTCAGGACTTTTTCCAATTTTAAAGATTTTTTCAGGACATTTTACCATACACTGAATGCCTTAGGCATAGAATTTCTTCAGATGGAGAATGTTGATTGGTTCTCGGAGCTATTCTCCTTCAGTCATTGAGAGTTGATAGGCACCAGAGCCAAAAGTAGTAGTGATAACAAAGGGACCCAGCTAGTTGGGTTCAAACTTCCCCTTGTGTTCTCGACGTGATTGATTTTTAGGATTCTCTCTCAAGACTAGATCGCCAACCTGAAATTCTTTGTGTCTGACTTTCTTGTTGTAGCCTCTAGACATTTTCTTCTGATATAATCTGAGATGATCATACACTGCTTGTCTGCACTAATCTAGTAGTTCAAGTTCTTGCAACCTAGACACTCTATAGTCCTCATTAGTTACTAGACCATGGATCCTAAATCTTAGTGATGGGATTTCAACCTCAATAGGTAGTACCGCTTCAGACCCATAAACTAAAGCGAATGGTGTAGCTCCAGTGGGTGTTTTGATACTTGTTCTATAGGCCCAGAGAGCTAGATTGATCATGAGATGCCAGTCTCTTCCTATTTTATTAACTGTACGGTGCAAGATTTTCAATAGATTCTTATTTGAAGCCTCTGCTTGTCCATTCCCTTGAGGATAGTAGATAGAAGACCAATGTTGTGTTATCTTGAATTTGGCACATAGATCATCTAGGTCTTTATTCTTGAATTGTCCACCATTATCTATGATTATAGAATGAGGGATCCCATATCTGCATATGATATAGTTCAGGATGAACATAGATATTTGTTTCCCAATGGCTTGAGTGAAAGGAACTACTTCAACCCATTTTGTGAAATAACCTATAGCTATGATAATATGGGTATGTCCATTAGAAGAATGAGGATGTATGGCTTCTATAAGATCAAAAGCCCACTGGTGAAAAGTCCATTGTGTAGTGAAGGGAATTAGATCTCTCCCTGGAGCATGAATTAAGTTACCATGTACTTGGCACTTTTGACAGTTCTTAGCAAACTTGACTGCATCTTTCTCCATTTCAGGCCAATAGTACCTAGCCCTAATAAGCTTTCGAGCTAGTGTTAAACCGTTTGAGTGTGACCCACAAATACCATCATGGACTTCCTCTAACACATGTTGAGACTCTTCCCATTCTAAACATCTAAGTAGCGTACCATCTAGACCTTGTTTGTACAAATCATGACCAATGATGACATATCGGGAGGCATTACGGATAAGGTATCTCTTTTCATGGTAATTGAAGGTATCGGGAATGATTTGGTCTTGGAGATAGGAGAATAGGTTCTTATATCTAGATGAATCATGACCTACAACAATGCAGATCATGTGGGTTTCAGGGGAGTCATATGTAGGATAAGATAGTGCTTCCACCAAGAACTCGTAGCGTAGCTCATGTTCAGGTTGCTGTAATAGAGTAGATAGCATTGCCATTGCATCAACAACCTTATTCTCTATTCTAGGTATTTTCTCAAATGAGATAGATATGAAATACTTCTTTAGATCATCTACCATTCTCTTGTAAGGAATGATCTTTTCATCTTTAGTGTGGTACACATCATTGACTTGATGTATAACAAGTTGTGAGTCTCCATGAATGTGTAATTCTGTTACCGTCCACTCAATTGCTATTTTCATACCATTCAAAAGGGCTTCATATTCTACAATATTGTTTGTGCAAGGGAATTTGATTCTAAATGCCTTAGGAATGGAGTATCCTTGAGGAGTGATAAATAAGATGCCTGCACCAGATCCATTCTATGTATAGGAGCCATCAAAGAATAATTGCCATTCTCTAGAAGAAAGAGTCATGATAGTGGAGTTCGGAAATTCTATTTGCATTGGTGTATCATCAATCATAGGTGCATCTGCTAATTGATCAACAATAACCTATCTTTTTATAGCTTTTTTTTCCACATATTCAATGTCAAATTCACTTAAGAGCATGACCCATTTGGCTAATCTACCCGCGAGGGCAGCTTTTCTTAGTAGGTACTTGAGTGGATCAATTTTAACTACCAAATGTGTGGTATGAGCTAACATGTAATGTCTCAATTTTTGTGATACAAAGATCATAGCTAGACAAGCTTTCTCAATCATTGAATATTTCTTCTCATATGCAATCAATGTTCTACTGATATAGTATATAGCTCTTTCCTTCTTGTTCTCATCATGTTGTGCTAGCAATGCCCCTAGTGATGTATCTGTTGCAGAGACATATAAGATCAATGGCTTCCCTTGAATATGAGGCATCAAGATAGGAGGATTTGATAGATATTATTTGATATGGTCAAAGTTCTTCTCACATTCTTCATTCCATGAAAAGGTCACACTTTTATGTAATGTTTTTGTAAAAGGTTGTGATATGTCCGCAAGCTGTGATATGAATCTTCTGATAGATTGAACTCTTCCTTGCAATGTCCTCATTTGACTGATGTTCTTGGGAGGTTGCATCTCCATTAGAGCCTTTACTTTAGCTAGATCAACTTCAATGCCCTTATTTGAAACTATGTATCCTAAGAGCTTTCCAAAAGTAACACCAAAAGTACACTTCTTAGGATTTAGTCTGAGACTAAAGTTTTCCATTCTATTGAGAATCTTGCTCAAGTCATTTAGATGTTTAGTTTTGATCATAGATTTTGCTAAAGTTTCATCAACATAATCCTCCATAGTCCTATGCATCATGTCATGGAAAATAGATGTCATAGCTCTCTGATATGTAGCACCAACATTCTTAAGCCCAAATGGCATGACATTCCAACAGAAGGTGCCCCATGCACATGTGAAAGTAGTTTTCTCTTGATTTTCTGGAGCAATTTTTATTTGATTATATCCATAAAAACCATCCATTAAAGAATACATCTTGAAACCCGCAGTCATGTCCACTATCATATCAATGTTAGGTAGTGGAAAATCATCCTTAGGACATGCCCTATTTACATCTCTAAAGTCTGTGCACACTCTGATTATTTTATCTAGTTTTGAAACAGGTACAATATTAGAGATCCATTCTGCATAATCAATGACTCGGATGAATCCAGCTTTTAGTAGTTTCTCTAATTCATCTTTTACCAAGAGTGCAACATGAGGATGCATCTTACTTAATTTTTTCTTAACAGGTTTGACATTTGGAGCTATAGATAAATGGTGCATTATAAGATTAGGATCCAACCTTGGCATATCTGAATATTTCCATGCAAAGTTGATCTTCTTTTCTGTTAGGAATGTAGTAAATTTTTGCTTCTCTTCTTTTGATAAAGATTGTGCTACATGGATCAATTGCAGTTCCTCTGTTGTTCCCAAGTTGATAGATTGAGTGGGCTCAATTAGAACTGGTGATCTATCCTATAAATGACTCGGAAGGACATTAAATATCTCATCCTTAGGCACCTCAGAGAAGTTTTCACCTTCGGATACATCTTTTATTTTTACTTTTGTAGGTTCTGAGACTGCCACAAAGTGGTTTTCACCCTCAAAACTCCTTTTCTTTTTATTCTTATTCTTATTTTTCTGACTAAGATACTTGATGTCTGACTTTGTCATGCTAACACTCGGTTCACTGATGGAAGTCCTCATATGCTCAACTGCATTGAGGTGGCAAGAAAGGGCATAGTCATTTGGAAAAGTATAGATACCATGGCTCAGATTTGTGGAGGTTTGATCAAGAAGTTCAAGATGTTGGATAGTCAAAATGGGGAAAGATTGGGAGATAGTGTTTATGAATATGGATCTATCATCATTGGTCCTAACCCAACGCTCAAGTTCAAAGGTGATATTACAACTTAAGACATTCAATTCGTGAATAAGCTCAATGTCATTGTGATAGTCCACTTCAGCCATTGGTGGATCAAACTCGATAAGTTCATCATTTCGCTCTAGAATTACGTTGGGTTTAGGTGCATATTGGTGAATAGCATCAACATGTTTTTCTGTGATAATCTCATCTTCCTCTAGAATGAATCCCCATTCATAGTCATTAGATTCATCTTCTGACTCAGGACCTCTAGGAAATCTTAGAACATGTGTAAAGTCAGGATGAACACCCCAAAAAGGGTTACCCTCAGTTTCTGATTTGAATTCATACTCATGAGAATCTATCTCAGAATAACTACCACCTTCCTCTTTGTCTATTTGATTGTCTTCAAGATTAGTTGGTTCTTGTGTTGCAACTATCTCTTGCTCTATAGTAGGTACTTGTGTTTCTACTACATTGATTCTTTTTATTGGATCATCTTCTGTATCAAGAAAGTCTTTGATTTCCTTAGGTAAATGCTCATAAGGAATAATTTTTGAGCTGTCTGAATCACTATCTGATGGTTCATTTTCTTCCTTCTTAAGAAGGGGTTTTCATGGTGTGATCTGCTCTATGACATGAGAACAATTACCTTTGAGGTGGAAGGGTTTCTTTTTAAAGCCTAAGCCAATAGTATCTTTGTTTGCCCTACCAGTATGTGAAATAGGTGTCATAAGACCTCTAATCCTGAGAGACCCTTTACCTGGATATCCCATTTTAGTTATCAATTTACCCCATGGGCCATATGATTTAGAAGGAATTTTGGATACTGTAGAGTCATTAGTTTGAACAACTTGAGATTCAGGTTCATCTTTGTATAGCCATGCAAGCACAACTTCATCTTCTTCAAATTCTTGCTTGGAGACATGTTCTGCCAAAAAATTTCGTTTATATGCCTCAAGAGGTTCTTTAGAGTTTGGTTTAGACTATTTTAAAGACTATCCATAAGACTTAGGTGAGATAGGGAGAGACGTCAAAGATAAGATTTGTATTCTGGCTTCTTTTGAGATGGTTCAGACACCTTTTGTTCTGAAGCTTTGATGGCTTGGGTACCAATGGTTAGATTGAAAGCTGGTGCCTTGGATGGGGCTCGGATAGTATCAAAAACACCATCTGTGACGATACCTTTATTCTTGTTCCAATTTTTGTTCTTGTCTTTAGAACTAGATCCTGATTCGTATTGTCCTTTTGAAGTGTGATGTCTCCTTTTTTCAAAAGTACTTTTTTAAATTTTGATCACATTGTCTACCATCTTATCAAAAGATGTATGATCTTGCATTTGTAAAGGGTAGTTGATTTCTAGAACAAGATTGTTGATGAAGATTTCCAGCTTCTTAGTTTCTGGAATAGGCCTAGCATATAGAGAGAATTTCTTTCTCCATCTTTTGAGAAATGTCAGGAATGGTTCTCCTAGATATTGTTTGAGATTGTAGATATCAATCATGGTGACTGGATGTTGGATGTTGTAAGAGTATTGCTGATAGAACAATTTGATCAACTCCTCAAAAGTTTTGATTGTAGGAGGCATCCTAGAGAACCAATGAATGGCTGCCCCTCCCAAAGATCGAGGGAAAAGATGTATCAGATAGGTCAGTTTGTGCATGAACTCCATAGATTGAGTACATAATTCTCTGACATGATCTTGAGGATTAGAGTTTCCATCATACTTATCATATTTTGGCATTTCCACCCTCTTAGGGAATGGTGGCATATACAAGTCTTTATCGAATGGAAAAGGACATAGGGCCTCCATGGAGAACTCCTTAGGTTCTTTTTCTTTTTCCATTTTTTTAAGTTTTACTTGCATGGCGTGCATTTGTTTCATCATAGCCGAAATAGGAGTTTCTTCCTCATGTGTAATGATATCTTCCACATTAAAGTTGGGAGGAAGTTTAGCTCCTTGATGAGCTAACTGTAGAAAGTATGTTTCTCTATCTTCTTTCAAGAAATGTTTCATCATTCTTTTGAAGTTATCATTGTTTTGATATTGAGCAATTTCAACATGTGTAGGTTCTTGATCCATACCATGTTGAGACTGAGCTCTTTGAGAGCCATGGTTTGTCCCTTCTTGAGACATGTTAGGAGTTTTAGGGCTCCCTAGGATAGATCGAGGAGGATTTTGTTGATTACCTCTGTGAGTTGATGGAGGGGGTATGTAACCAGTTTTTAATCGAAAGTTGCCAAGACTGTCATCTTCGTAAAGACTAGAATTGTAGAGTTGTTCAAGAGTTGGACCCTGGATATGAGTCAAAGGTAAGGTATGAGATGTTTCCCCTGATTTCTTGTGAGAGGAAGCTCTAGTTTCCAACATTAACCTTGGGTGAAGCAAAAGAATATGATGAAGACAATTGAAGAAAGATCTGATTCAAGAAGATCAAATGATGCAACCTTGTCAAGGTTTGATTGATTGAAGCTTAGATTGGACATAAATGATGGATACGATGCCCTAGATGTATGGGTAGATGCCCAAAAGATAGCAGACACGAGTTCACAACACTTAGCCATTTTGAAGATGGATTGAAGATTGATAGTTATGACAAGGTTTTGACACAAGATGAAAAAGACTCAAATCGATTAAATAGAAGGTTGAATCGGATTCAAAGGGCCACTTTAGGAAAATGATTGGATTCTCAGTAGTTTCTTCTTTGTTCCTAACACTGATTTATTTGACAGATTTTGGAAATAGGCTAAAAAAAGTTTGGTATCTGGCAATTTTGACAACTTTCTGGCAATTTTCAAAATTTCTCAAACGACTTTCTACATGCTCGTAAAATAGTGGGTAGGGTATGAAATGACAATTGACAAACTCGTATGACTTGCAAAACTCGCACGACAGTTGATAGCAGGGTTTTTGACTTTTTTGAATTGATTGGCAGCAAAACTCGTACGACAATATACCATTTACCATACGACAATAGGGGGGTCATGAAATGACAATTTCCAAAACTCGTACGACTTTCTAACCTTATGAGATGACTTTTGACTCTAGAAAGGTGTTTGACATCAGATTTTGCAATTTTTAGGTTTTTAGTTTTAGATTGTTTGCAAATTTCACTATCCAGATTTGAAGATTGTACCAGATTGATTCGTTCTTAGTAACCAAATAGATAAATAAGCATGTAAAACAACAAGCAAGTGATTTCAAGCACATTTGAAAACAATGAACAGGGGACAAAGCAACCCTGCGCATGAACAACCAAGTGATTGAATGTGCTAATCCCTAGGAGTACTAATAGTGTATGTTCTAAAAAGTTTTGCAATAATGCACATATTCCTAGAAAATGAAAATTTGGCCTCACTAGGGTTTGTAGTAATGGTCTAACTCTGCAACTTTTGTGATCTCAAGAGGGCGAACTCCAATCTAGGTGCACTGGGCATTTGACATAGTTTGAGAAATTAATCAATCAGGAGCTGCTAGGGAGATCTGATAGCCCAACAAGAGACCACACCTGTGAAGATTTCCTCCATAAGGACATTTATATAGTGGCTGCTGCTACCATGGTGAAAATGGCTATTACCACTTGAGGTTCCGTCAATGTGGTTGACCCAATTAAGGGAATGTCCACTATGGTTAAACCTCTCTAAAGGTGACTCAGAAAAGATACCACATGGAGACTAGTTCCAGATTCAAGGATCTGAGTTTCTAATACTACCCAAAAAGGGAGTAGAGCATAGTCCTCTAGCCTTTTCACTTTTAACCAAAACAAAGAAGATAGATTAATCCAACACACTAAGACCAAGATTATCTCACAAAGATCTATGATGTCAACCACTTATGATCTATCAACCTCTTCGAAGAGAGAATGTATCAATCAGAAGCTGAAGACGCACAAATATAGTAGAATGTGAGATGCTCTCAGTATCCTCCCTACCTACAAGGGTTCATTCATTGAGAAGAGTTTCACTGGAAACCCACTCTCTCAAGAACCACAAATAGTGTTCATAGGGCCTATTTACTATGTGTAACAAAGATGCTGAAAATAAAATCTATGTTCATTTTTATAGCCCAAAATGAAATCTGTGATATGAAAGCAATAAAAGGTCACACAAGCCAGACACGTGAGATGTTTGTTTTAGTCCAAATTGAAATGTTATCAGCTGAGAAGATTACCTAAATTCCTCACAATGTGCTTAGTAGATTTTTACCTATTTTTAGCAACTCTCACACTTTTCTCAATCAAAATCAATAGAAATCAATCAGAAACAGCAAATTTCAATTATTAATGTTAGTTGTTAGTCCAAATCTGGAAATCAAATCTAGAAAACTGGCTGAAAAAGTGAAACGACAATTGAAACCTAGCATTGAAACTCGTACGACAGTGGGTCACCTCCCAGATGACAGTCCAAAAACTCGTACGATAATGGGTATTAGATCATACGACAATAGAGCTTCCAAACGACACTGTGTTTCTGATGATACTATCCTTGATCAAATAAACTATCATACGATAGTGGGTATCTTCTGGTATGAGTTTCTAACAAACTCGTATGAAAACTGTATGGAAAAAAATTAAAAATCACAGCTTGGAACAGAAAATGACAAGAAGATGATAGAAATTGATAGAAATTGAATGGAAACCCATTTCAGGGCCCCACGGTGGGCGCCAAAAATGTGTGTGTGAATTTTGTACCTAGTTGTAGACACAACACTTTAGTAAAACATTAGAGGTTAGCTAAAATCAAAATCATGCAATGAAATGGAAACTAAACTAACCAGGTGATTTACTACCTTCTAGTAGGTGTGAGTATGATATTCTCAGATTCGACCAAGATCAGTGACCTTGACGACACCTAAACGAAGGATTTGAATGCAGAATCTAGATATGAGATGAATGCAAATTAATCTATATTTTTAGTTTTTCTGTGCAATTTATGATGATAGAAAACTGATTATGAATCTATTCTATATGAAAAATTGATATGCAAATTAAGCTAACAATGATATGAAATATGAAACTCGAATGAATTAAAAACAAGATTGATCTCACAAAAGTTGTTGATTCGCAAGAAGCTTCAATTCTTCAGATATCAATTCACTAATGTTCTTGTGCAAATTCGTGGATTGATTTTGGCAGAGTAAGTATGCAAACTTGTGAGATGAATTATGAAGAGTTGAGCCTTGATTTTATAGAAATCCAGGGCTTTGGGGATGCATGGAAAAAGCCATAAATCACTCAGGTTGATTTTTGAGTCAACAAGGAATTAAAGATAATTAATTCACAAAATCATGTAAAATCATGCAAAAATAGCTTTTTGATTTAAATCAGAAGTTGAGATCAGCTTTCAACTCAAAAGAGAGTTGAGTTTATTTTTAAAACAACTTGAATTGATTTTTTGATTTAAAGTTCAACTGCTTTTTGGATGTACATAATTAATTATGAATTAATTAAATAAATAAAGTGATTTATCCTCAACTTAACTGATTTAAAAATAAAACAATTGATTTATGGGTCAAACAATTATTAAATCAAACTTTTATTCAAAAACTATATTATTAAATTTGACAATTGACTTCAATTAATTAAATAAGAATTTAATCAATTAGTCATAGGATAAATGATTTATTGTTAGAATTAAATAATACAATTTAGGAATAAATATAATTAAATCTAATTAAATAATTAAGTGACAGTATTAAATCCAATTAATTAAAAATTTAGAATATTCAATTAATCAAACTTTAGGATAAATAAGATTTATTGCCAAATAATTATTAAATTAAAGATAATTATGATAAATAGGAATAAGGAATATTCCTCGATGCAGAATTTAGGATGATCAATTAAGATTTGATAATGTGTCAATGTGCCTTAGGTTAGGACTTTGATGTCGATTTCATTCGATGTGTCGATATAGGAGGTTAATGAACCTATAGCCCATTTTTGGGGTATTACATTTTGCCCCTCTTTGAGTTACTGTGCGAAGCGTAATGGTTCAAAGATAGTCTGTGTATGATGTTGAAACTAATGTTTGAAATGTAAATTGATATGAGACAGAAATTGTGATATAAGACAAAGATTGATTGAAAGATTCGAAGATATTAGGTCCTGAATGACCAAAGATAATGTTAACTATAACAACAATGAACCGATGATTGCGAAGAAGTGTCAAAATGCCTAATTCTGAACCTTATGATTGCAAAGAAGTGAGTGATCGATTCCAGACCCAATTGTTGATAAGAATCACATTGGTATCACATCTGAACCCTTCAGTTACGAAGAACCAAGGAAATAACACTAATGAACCAATGGTTACGAAAGACTAATATAGTTTACAAGATTAAGAGAATACCGAATTGATATGGATCTCGATGAATCTGATATGCCCCAAGCGATGATTGATTTGCCCCAAGTGATGAGGTCTTTTTGATGAATCAGCAGCTAGATGTGGTTGTTGTCTTGATTACCGAGGAAAGATTTGACTTCAAATTTAGATTACAGACTTTGAATGATGTGTAATACCATGCCCCCTTCGAGATGAAAATTGAAATCTGATAAGAAAAGTCAACGTTGATAGTTTAGAAGCATGTTAATTGATTTGAGAAGTGGTTAAACACGTTCGAGAACACATTCTACATCATTTGGAGGTCTAGTAGACCAAGTTTGACTAGGTGAAACCATGAGTTGACCATAGTTGACCAAGTTGAAATTTTGATAGTTTGATGTAAGATAGTCAGTTAAGTTGAATACTGGATTTCTATGATGATTGAAGGTTGATTATGCAAGCAGTAGACCATCCTGGGTCCAAAAATTTTAAATCATGATTTGGACATAGTAAATGATCTCAAATTTTGATTTTAATCCCAAAAATGGGTTCAGAACGTTGAAATTAGCCAGGGGTGCAATTTTTGTGAAAAATGGAGCACTTTTAAAAATTAGGTCAAAAGCTATATAAAGACTGGAAGGGTCATTTTCAATTCATTTCAACCTTTTGACTTTAGAAATCTTGTGGAGCCCTCTAAGCGAGAAAATGGCAAAACCAAAGGTACCTGTGAGTTCACATCGATTTGAGCACAGCTGGAGACACTAGAGACCTTGACAGTATGGACATCTGGTAGGTGGACCTCTTTGCTTCTCTGAAAAGTCAATTTTTCCATGATATATAGCCTTTTTAGCATTTTTCATACGCTTTTTAAAATTTGAATTTTTGAATGCATGGAAACTCGTACGACTCTCCAGTGAGACTCGTACGACTTTTGAATTGTAGATAGGTTTTTCATTTCATTAACCCCCAAGACTCGTATCAGAGGGACCCAAGAGTAGTACGACATTTTGTCAGGTCCCTCATAACTCAGACAATGAGGGATACAGTGTCGTGCCACTATGCTTTGTTGTATGGTATGATGTAGAAACTCGTACGACTTTCCATGCCAGTATGAAGTGTCGTATGAAAAATAGCAAGCCAAAAATGCGTTGTTTGGTCCAAATTTTGAATTTTTTGATTCTGTAGCCTAATTGCTGAGCTTTTAACCTACCTTCTGAAATAGCTAACTGCTCAATTCTTGTACTTGAACCTATTCTGTAACTGAATTACTGATAGGACTCCTTGTTTCTGTGCTGTGTAGGTCATATATCCAGATGTTCATGTACACATTTCACACCCAACCACTCAGAGACTGTGTCTGTCACTACCTGACCCGATGAGGGTACACCTTGCGTCCTGTGGCTTCGAGTATCTCATACATTTACCCGAGATTAGGGTAAATCATGGACTTTTGATTGCTTTGATAGAGCGATTTCATTCAGAGACGTAGACCTTCCATTTACCGACGGGGGAGATTATTGTGACCCCAGAGGATGTGTATCGTATACTGTGCATTCCTTTCCATGCAGGGTGACGTCCAGAATATGCAAGTTTAGGGAACTCAGGTCTATTGACTTTCCGACGTCTCTTTGGAGATGATACCCAAATGACTGCCTCTATTTCCTGGGAGACCTTAGTATAATGTTATGGACAGACACACCGGCTAGAGTGTATTATTGTCGGGATGATAGGAGGGATTATCATGTTTGACCGTCAGCAGAACGGTCTTCTGATGGGCTGGGCCCTGATGGTAGCACGTTTGATGGCAACTCCCTCTGAGTTGGCTTGGGTTCAGTGTTTATTGGCACATATGTTCTCTAAGATGCACGAGGTAGTGTATCAAGAGAGCAAGTATTTTGCAGTTGGAGCTTTAGTATTATAGACTTGGGTGTGGGAGTATATCCCAGTGTTGAGACCAATATGTACCTCACAGAGGCAGCCACAGGAGCTTGTGATATATATATATATATATATATATATATATATATATATATATATATATATATATATATATATATATATATATATATATATATATATATATATATATATATGGGTAAAAGCACAATAAGCTGTCACCCTTTTACAAAGGAAGAGGCTAACAAAATCAAAGCTGTTCAACTTCAATAGTATAAAAATGACATTTATGTTTGGAATTTGAAGATGACGTAAACTAATTAAATGTGATAAAATGGATGAAGTTTATTATTAATATTTTTAATAATTTTTTTGAATAAGAATTAATATGTTTTTTTAATTTTTAAAGATGATTTTTCAGTTGCTGAAAAATGCTAAAAATTGGGGGTCTAGTTCCCACCAAAAAATTGTATGCAAATAAACTTTTTTTCCCCTAATTTCAAAATATGTCATAGATTACATATATAGCTAGTGAATAAAAAAATAAAAATTGTTTTGTGACTTATATTTTCTCTTTTATAACAATTCAAATTCCAACTCACTGAAATCAAGAGTTTTCATCTCGCAACATATTTTTCATAACAAATCTATCCCAATTAAAAAAAGAAATATATATTCTTGAAGAGGACTCTCTCCTCTAGTGCACCATGTGTTTTTCCAATTTATTTAATATGATTTACTATTTTTTTCTTTCTCCGAATCAACATCTCCTCAACTGTTAAAATACCTACTTGAAGTATTTTTTAATTCTAACAATCTATGTCTAATTAAAACACTATAAAATCTATATGAGGATATTCTTGACTCTGATCTCTACAAAAGGGTATTTTTTTATTTTTAAAAAAATATCATTAAAAATATTAGTAGTTATTTAAATGCCACTTTTCTGAAATAATTTTATTTTTATGGTAATTGGACCCAAAGTGGTATAAAACATGTATTTAATAGATATTTTCAATTGGAAAAGTTAAAGAATTTATATAACTTAGCTAGAATGAATCTAACTAGACCATATGTTTGACCAAAATTAATTTTTAGTTAGAAATACTAAAATTTAGTTGTGCTGATAAGTTAGCCTAAAAGGTGACACCTGATTGTGCTTTTACCCATATATATATATATATATATATATATATATATATATATATATATATATATATATATATATATATATATATATATATATATATATATATATATATATATATATATATCGCTGGATATGTCATACAGGGGCGGATGGGCCATGTTGAGTATTGGAGGCGATGCCTTGATGATATGACTTTTGTTCGATGGAGGCCCTATGTAGCAATTGAATAATCAATGTTTAAAAATCCATGTAAGCATCATAATCTTATAAGATGCAAATGAATGTTATAAGTAACATTATGTGACGTAATTGTATTGCAAGTTTCAAAAAATAATCATGAAAGTTCACACCGGTTATGTATCATATGTGCAACAATAAGATATAATAATAATGTAAGCTTAATAAGCACATAGTAAATGTCACATATGACATTGTGTAATAAGAAAATAACACACATTGAAATATAAGAATGTAAAGTTGATACACAATCATAAATGAGGGTCTAGTGAAAGATTGTCCATCCAATCTTTTTTGAACACATTAGCTTAACTTTTGTATTGCAATTGTATTTTATTTTGTATTCTTTCTTGATTTATAAATAACACATCCATCAAAATTTTGATTAACTTCTTTAGGTTCTCGAACATATTTATTTAACCTTTTAAAAATTATTCAAAAATTGCAATATTTTTTAAAAAATCATATATGATATCATCCCTCGCATAAGGAAAATATTTTAGTGCTTTTCAAAATGTTTGAAATGTAAAATAAGTACTCTCTATTATTGATTAAATTGACATTTCAACTTTAATTTAGCAAGTTGAAATGGAAGAAGATAGGTCCTTTTAGGATCTTGAAGAAGTTTTCAACCAATGCCTATGAAGTTGACCAATCTGAAAACATTGATATCTCTCTTATCTTCAATGTCAATGACCTGTATAAGTATTATGAGAGAGAGACCAATGCTTAGACACATCTGCCTATAGATATATCTAATGTGACAACTTGGGTGGATTGTCTGCTTGACCATTGGCATTAGGCTTTTGTCAAAATACTTTTTGGTTAATTGTCTCCTCGACATATAAAAGACAAGACTTGAACAAATGGAGGGGATCAAAACTAGCTGGTTGAGTTGGCAAATAGTGTTGAACAAAGGAGAAACCATTATGAGAACAAAAAACAGGTTGAAAGGGGTTACCATTGGAGGGAAGGCAAAATCGCAGATTTGGTTGAAATCGTAGATTGGAATCAAGGAATAATTGGAATTTTAAATTCACCTTCTAAACAATTGTAATTGAAAAAAAAAATTTGAATAAAAGATTCCATTCACTTTGTTAGTACAAACTTGAATTTCTATTGTGTGGTCTTTGTGCTGCATGTTTGGGCTTATTCACGAAGACAATTGCTCCAACCGATTGATAATGAAGTCTAATTATCTTCTTAATTCAAAGGCTCTATTTCACTTATGTTTGATTCCTTATAAATAAATCCATAATTGATTTAAAGCTATAACTTCTTCGTTAGAACAATTATTCCAAAAAATAAAAAATAAAAATCATATTGATCTACCATTTCATCTCATGTCCTACATACATTTACAAATGTATGATAAAAAGACCTTTTTAAAAAAATAATTGACATTCCATGCTTTGTCGACCATGATATAAACATTCATGTAGGAAAATGTATTGGTGATCATGAAGGTAAGGAATATATTTCTTTAAAGTACTTGCAGAGAGACATTGATTGCTACGTAAAAAGCCGGTCCAATAGAAGGAAGACATCAGGGCCGGTGCACGCGGAAATAAAGACTTGGTGGAAGATTATTCCCCATAGACGCCTATGTTATTTGTATCAGTATGTCCTTGTCTTTTACCTATTGCTTGGAAAGACATGTCGTAATTCAAGGCAGAAAGCGCCAAATTTATGTACCTTCACAAAAGGAAATCAAATCAAATTTGTGCGAGTTTGTCTTTTTACCATAATGTTTGCACAAATATTCTTATTCTGATAGCATAGTTATAGTGCAGAGTTGTCATAATTCATAAGAAATCATAAATTGATGCCCTTGTGTACGGCAATATCTATGAATGATAATGGGTCTGTATTCATAATATTTTGCATTTTTCGTTGAAAACTGCATCGATTTGTACGAATGGTCGATGAATAGCTTATTTTAAGATTAAGAAAGCTAGGCAGTCAAAAGGCTATTTTAATTTAATTTGATTTATAAGGGAAAGGGTCGAAGGATTGAAATAAAGTTTACTGATATAATTTTTAATAGGGTCCTCTAAAAGAGGGCATAGTATTTAAATAGTGAAACTTGTTAGTCCAGCCTATTTTTAGGCTGAGACTTATGTTTTCACTTGATTTTTTCTTATTAGTTTGCCTAAAAAATAGTGCCTCTACAAAATATTAAACATGATTTCTAATGTTTTAAGTGCCTTATTTTTTATTTTGAATTTTTTGAAAAATATTTCTTTTTTCTTATTGGCTGCTCTTATTTTTGCTGGGGGTTTTATTGTTTTTTGATTCTGAAAATTAATAAAAATTGTCTAATCAATTAAAGTAGGAGGAAAAAATATTCATTTACTAGCACAAAAGTACATGTCCGGATAGAGGCGTTAAGCTTTTTTGGAGTGAGGCTTACCACAGGGCACTGACTAAATAGCCCAATATTTGCACCCGACTATTAGCCAGTGCCATGCCTGCCAAACCATTCGTATTCCTGCAGTAGAACGTACGTGTTGCCCGATTTCCACGATGATTGAAAGTCTGACAATTGTGGATGGTTTTCGTCATTTGATTTTCCCGACAGTTGTCACCATCCAAGCCTGCAAAGCCCATTAAATAATGGTAAGAAATATATATACACTTTTCTAAGAAATTTATAGTGGTAAAATTAATTTCTATATTAATTTTATAATTTTAATATTAAATAGTACAAATTTTATAAATTTATATTTTAATCTTTTAGTATTTCTATAATATAATTTAATATATATATTATTTTTTAATTATATATTAAATTTAAATATATTATTTTATATTATACTAATTATGACTAATTTATAATTTATAAATAATTTGTATGTATTGATAGATGATTTATATATAAAAATTAATATTTTTTAATTTATAATACATAATATGATAAATAATAATAAAATTAAATAAAAATTTGATAATTATGAATCAATATTGAAACATAAAATTATAACAAAAATAAATTATTAAATATTAATTTATGTTGAAAAAATGAATGTAGAAAATTATATTAATATTAATATATTTTGATTAGAAATATTTTTATAATCAAATTTTGACAAATTATTAGTGAAATATTAATAAGTTATACAATTATGTATAATTTTTATCTTCTAAACAATATTTTCATGTCAATTTACTTCTACATCTATTTTTTTCTCAATTTCTTCTTACATTTGAAATAACATTAAGATATAAGAATTTATATTATTATGTTTGTAATAATTTAATGAGAAAATAATTATATTATAATTAATGTAAATATTGAAAATAGTGATATTTATAAAAAACTATTTCAAATGATATCTATTAAATTTAAATTTTTAAAGACTCAATTAAATTTGAATAATTCTTTAATCATAATAAATTTTAATTCTTAATTTAATTATATATTATTTGATAACAGTATCTAATATAAATCTTAAAAAAATATTAGTTTTTATTATATATAAATCATCTATCAATTGTACTATAGATTTTCCTAAATATAAGTTAAATTTGTTTACAACTTAAATATTCTAAATTATATTTATAATTAAATTAATTAACATAATTTTAATATCAAATATATATTATTAAATATTACATTTATATAACTTATAATTAGAATTAGATTGATTATTTATTTTATAATATAATATAAAATTATATATATATATATATATATATATATATATATATATATATATATATATATATATATATATAATACTTAAATATTAAAATAAAAATTTATAAAATTTGTAGTATGGCGATTTTTGCAGGTTGGGCTAGTGGGCATGGCCGATGTAAATTTTTGGTCATTTAGCCACTTCGTAGATTTATCTATAAAGGAATTAGGCTTTGTAAAATTAATTAATGTGATAAAATTATTTCTAATAAATTAATATTAATTAAATATTATAAATTAATATAAAACACTTTTCTATATTATACATCTATTATATTATATACTAGCAATTGCATCTTGGTGTCAATGGCTATGTCTGAGATATGTTTTAAGGGAAGTTATAATTTTAAAATGAGGTTTAAGTTTAGCATTCAAATCAGCTTTAGAGGTAAAGTTAGAGTTTAGTATGAGAATTCAATTAAGATTAGATTTACTGTTATGTTAGGGTTAAGGTCAATAATAGAATTGCATTTAGAAATAAGCACCACAATATTTACCCATTTAATGTTTATATTGAAAAAATAGTTTGAGTAAATTTTAATTTTAGTAGATAGTAATAAAATACATATTATTTAAATAGATTGATAGTTAGTAAATACAATAGAATAAATTCATAAATTATGAAGAAAATTTTAAGTCATCATATAAATGAAATTATTTAAGTCAATTGATTTAAAATAATATTGTACCTATTGATTTAAAATAAAAAATATATGTTCAAACAACACTTTCCTCTAATTTTTTTCTAATTTTATATTTCATTATTCTATGTTCTTATATTATAAAAGAATTAATTTTTATTTGAAAACTTATCAAATTAATTTATTTGAATTTTAAAATATATATATTTATTTTTTAATAATTATCAGTTTATATTACTTTATTTTAATTTTCTTCTCATAATTGTTTACAACCATTTACTTATGCCAATGTTCATTTTATCTATTTAAACAATTTTTTTTTTTTACTATTAGGCTGGATTCCTGCTGTAACATAGCTCTTGTTTAATAATAGAAATTATTTTACCTTGTAATGTTAAAGTGAATTTATATAATATTATTATAAAATATTTTATTAATAAATATGTTAATTAAATTAAATTATTTTTAGTAATATTATAACAAGTTTAATGTTATAGTATGTTAAATTGATATATTATTAATAAATTTAAATAGTAATTTGATTTATGCATTAGTTATTTTCAATAATAATTAGTAATGAAATAGAAAAATGTCATTTTTAAAATATAAAATTAAAATGTATATACTATAAGATTGTTGTTCAATTTTCTATTTTTATATAACAATTGGAAAAAAAAAAGGTTAATATTATTACCTTTGACAAAAACTAATAAATTCTTATATAATTCTATTGATTAAACTAACAAATCTTTATATAACTTTATTGATTTTATTTAAAATTTATTTATAATGGTTAACTAACTAAATATAAAAAATGCATACAATAAATATATTAATATTATTAGCGTGAACAAAAATTAATAAATATTTATAATTATGTCAATTCCATACTTTATATATAATAGCTATATAAAAAATTCAACCAATAAAACAAAGATATTGTGGTGGTATTAAATATCTTATCACATCGAAGTGAGTAGATTTCCACAATCCATGAGTTCTCTAAATAATGCTTTGAATTTGATTGTATTTGTGTTTTTTGCAGCAATGTTTCGGATCACGCTCCATGATCTATCATCATTAGGATGCTAGAGAGAAATAGGAGAAAAATAGAAAATTTGCAAACTATATCTATATAAAAAAGAGGGGTTTTTTCTCTTATTGTTCTCTAGCATCGTGATCAATGTGATATGAAATGTTGATGAAAAAAAAACACATTTACATAATCAAATCTAGAAACAACATTCACATATCTTATCACATATTTATCTTTTAAATTTCCACATCAAAAAAAGTTTCATGTACCTCTCAAACATCATACTATCATACTAAGATATTCTAAATCTACATCTACAGTACAAAACAAATGGTAAAACAAAAACAAAAATAATCCCATTGGATAATACTAACATAGAACCAAACCTATTATTTCATAGTAAAAACGGGCAACGTCTAATTTCAGAAAATTAACAAATGCCTCAAATCGTCATCCAGTGCTTGGTCGACAATCCGGTCTAATATGTTAAAAGCTACATATAGTCTTTATCAGCTCCGAAATAGAGAGCTGCTCCACTTCAAGGCGTGGTCCAGAGAACGACAATTGGGCTACGAACGATATGCGTTCCACCTTGGATGCATTTCCACACTATCTCTCCGGACACGCCCTCGTCTCTTCCTTCCACCTTGCCTTCAAATGTCACATTGAAACTTGCTTGCTCACTCCTTTTCTTGAACACCAATGTATCTGGCTCCACCCTCACTTTCACGTTTGGACTGCTCTTCACCGTCACTTTGTACACCGAATTATCGCCGCCAACGTTGGTAACCGTCCTTTTCACCTGGACACGCTCACCATTCTTCAACAAAACTGAGAGAGACGGGTAGTTAAGATGTGCACCTGATTCCGATTTGGGGCAAGGTGGCCACTTGTGTGTGAGCAGTGCTATTTGCTTTTCAGTGTACGTGTTTTGACCACACAGATAGTTGATGTAATCCTGAGGCCCCAAATCGTACACCAGCCCCGGCTCCAGCGCCGCCCTTGGATTTAAGTGACCTGCACCCATTGCAAACGGGTCCGCGGCTCGCGAGGTTAGCGCATCTTTGATAGGCTGATTTCTGTTGTCCAGAGTGGAGGCCGTCGTCAGGAGGGCCGATTTGATTGCCGCAGGACTCCACGTCGGATGCGCAGCTCGGATGAGCGCTGCGGTGCCGCTGACGTGGGGGCACGCCATTGAGGTTCCCGACTCTATCTTGAAGCCGCCATTAACAGCCGCCAAGATGTTAACACCCGGCGCGATTATATCGGGCTTAAGAACGTCTGGAAAGTTCTGGCTCGGACCTCTCGAAGAAAACAGGGCCACGATAGGAGCCGTCGCTTTTCCCAGCGAGGTCAATCCCGTGGGATTGATCGTGGCCGTGGGCGCAGCGGTGCTGTTCACATAGGCTTTTATCTTCTCGGCCGCCATAGAACTCACGGTAGTAGCGGGCAAATATGGTTGATCGATAGGCAAATCGTCATCGTCCACAGCTATCAATCCTGCTCCGCCGGCGTTCTTCACAAGCCTCGCTTTTTCAGTCGAATTGGTTGGCGAAGTGCACAGCACAAGTTTACCTTTGAAGATGTGTGGATCGAGACCCCGGTCACTGCAATAATCGTAGGCCAGAGGCAGATTTTGAATCCCGGGGCCTCTGTAAAGCGACAAGCCTTTGAAATGCTCCCCGTTGCCGAGCTTCAGAGGAGAGAGAAACTCTCTGTCTATACTGCTGGCACCCACAGTAGTTACCCACGGCGCCGTGTTTGTAAGAGAAGCTGGGAAAGGGCCGGAGTTTCCAGCAGAGACGGAAACAAATACACCCTTCTCTATGGCCCCGAACGCTGCCAGCGCAGTGTGATCCGTGTAAAATGGATTCTCAAAAGAATCGCCAGTTGAAATAGAAATAATATCGACGCCATCCTGGACCGCCTTTTCCATTGCAGCAGCTATGTCGCTCTCATCGCACTCGCCTTCCAGTCCCCAGCAGACTTTATACACGGCCAGTCTGGCCGCAGGGGCAATCCCCATAGCCGTTCCATTGCCGAATCCATTGTAGCTCGCTCCCCTTACGGCAGATCCCGCAGCAGTAGAAGCAGTGTGCGTGCCGTGGCCCTGATTGTCTCTTGGGGATTTGAAATCGTTCATGCCCACATGCGATTTGTAGCCCACTGAGAAATTGAATCGAGCTCCGATGAGTTTTCTGTTACAGATGGAGGAATTGAACCGCTCTCCGATTTCACACTCGCCCTTCCATCTGGAGGGAACAGGCCCGAGCCCCTCGTCATGAAAACTCTCGCTCTCAGGCCATATTCCCGAATCTACCATGCCCACTATCACATCTTCTCCGCGGTTCAAATTCTGCAACCAGAGTCCGCCGCCGTCAGTGAGGCCGAGGAAGTGAGGTGAGCGTGTGGTATGGAGTTTATACAGAGTGGATGGAATCACAGCGAGACAGCTGTCCATGTTCTCCAAGGTTGCAGCCTCCGCACTGGTGAGCTTGGCGGCAAAGCCATGGAGGAGTAGATGATAGGTATATAAGAGGACACTCGGGTCTGATTTGGAGGCATTAGAAGTTGCCTGGGTGAGAATTGAATTGTACCAGTGCTCATGCAAACTGAATTTCTGGGGTTTCATGGATTTCAACATATGGACAATATATGGCTTCCTTGTGCGATTTTCGCCACTTGCTGTAGTACATAGCAAGAGCAGGAGCAACGCTAGAAGCTTGGCGGGGGGGGAAACCTTACTACTCATTTTGAGTGAAGAAAAATGTTGGGTGTAACGAACATGGCGAGGGGTGTTTTAATAGGAGTAACAGGCTCTAGTGCCAAAGCAAAGTCTTGGTGGAGAAGAAAATTGTATGCCACTTTTAAATTAAAAATAAAGTTTATAGTGTGAAGATAAGAAATGAGGAAATTGAGCATCCGAAGAAAACGGGAGGCAGCGAATGAGTACAGCGTCTATACATGATAAGATATCAAAGTCCAGGATTTTCCTAAAGGTGTGGGGTCAAATTAGGCGAACTCGGAAACACACAATTATTTGCTTGAAGTTTCAAAGTGAGACGTCATGTGAGAAGAAAAGTGAGAAACGTAAGAGATTTCTTGATCTGGAGATTTCCTAGAAAAGATTAAAAAGAGTAAGATTCTTTAACTGTAAAAAAAAAAAAAAGTTTGTTTTCAGTTCCGAAAGGTTTTTCCTTTTATTAATGTCATTAATTTTGTTTCAAGTAAGTAAAAGTGAGTCAAATATGATGTAGGCAAACAAAGTCTACATTGTAGAAAGTTTAGGAATTTATATTATTATAAAATATGATAATTATTTTTTAAGAGGATCGTATTATATTATATAAAAGATAAAATTTTGAACAGTTTTTAAAAGTTTATAAAGGATTATTTTAGGACAAAATTCAGTTTTTATAATTATATTTATAATGAGAAATGTTTTAGTATTTGAAGAAAATTTTAATTAGATAATTAATATTATAAAAATTTTATAAATAAGATTATTTATTAAAAATATTGGTTTTAGATTTAAGTCTATTAAAATATTAATTTTTTTAATTTATTTTAATAATTATAAAAGAGTATTTTTTTGAGGTAAAATATTATAATTTGGAGTAATTGATTAATATAAGTAATAAATATCTAGATTAAATATGGTAATATAGTTCAAGGTAAGCTCTATGTTCAAAGATGAAGGATATTTTTGATATAGAATGGAAATTAGTTCTCTATATTTATATCATACTTCAAAATCCAAACAATCTACACACTTTGTGACAAGTCCTATCCATAAATCTTGGTCTTTTTTGCAAACATAGATTTTCCTTATAATAGAAATGATCTAGTTGTCTATATATCTTTTCTGTTTAGATCACCCAATTTACCTTTCTATAATGTTAGATCACAATTCCAATGGTATATGTATACAAGTAAATAAAAGTGAGTCAAATATGATGTACGCAGAGGAAACTTGGTTTAATAGTAAAGTTTATTTTGTTAGAATAATCACATTTTAATAGTCGTGAGTATGATTTAAATACAATATTTTCTAAGGTGTTCAAATATTTTTATTATTATAAAATATGGTAATTATTTTTAATAGGATTGTACTATATAAAAGACAAAATTTTGAATAGAAAAGATCTTTTCATTTGAATACACTTGAACCACCACATTTCATGTGCAAACTTAATATAGCTCTATAATAAACACAATAAGATAGATCTCACCAAGTTATTTTCTCTTGAAAAAATAAGGAAGAACAATCCACTACCAAAGCCTAGAACACTTGAAACACTATAGGCATGTTTCTTTATTAATTTGAATAAATAAGAATATTATAGTTTTCAACAGAGATTCCATGCTAAATATTCAAATTTTTTTTTTGGTTATCTAAATTTGTATCCCCGCAACCAAGCCCAAGACGGGCAACCTACCTTATCTTGGTCTTATTTACTACCAAGTTGGGGTTAGGAACACATAATGGTATACAATCCTACATGTCAAACCTCTATAAAACTGAATTCACATACTTACTGTAGCCTAGCGATAGTTCTATTTTCACTTCATCTGTTTTAATTTCTATCTAAAGAATATGCTTAGCTACACCAATATCTTTCATTTCAAAATTAGTAAGCTAAGATTTCAATTCTAGATAATCATAACTTTCCATTTACCAATGAACAACATATCATCAACATATAATACAATGTACAAGAAACAACCATCACTAGATTTATAATAAACACAATGATCTAATTTAGAACACTCAAAACCCACATTAAACACATATGTATCAAATTTTTGGTATCACATCCTAGGACTCTACTCAAGGCCAACAAATTATTTTTACCTTTTACCACATAGTGCTTTGGCTATTTCATGTAAATATCCTCCTCAAAATCACCATGAAGGAGAGAAGTTTTCACATCCATTTGGTCAACCTTTAAATCATAGGAAACAATAATAAATTTTTTTTAAATGGTTGTCATTTTTACAACAAGAGAGAATATCTTTCCATAATCAACACCCTCAACCTGAGAGTAGCCAATTGCAACCAACATTGATTTATACTTCTCAATGCTTCCATCTAAACTAATCCTTTCCTTGAACACCCATTTGTAACTAATAGGTTTTCATCCTTTAGGATATGGTACAAGATCCAATGTATCATTCTTTATCAAAGCTTACATTTCTTCATCCATAGCAATCTTCTAGGATTCTACATCATCCATACATAATTCCTCCTCTAAGATCTAGGTTCATCAACACTAGTATTCAAAGAAAAAATACATCAGATAGTCATTAGATGAATACTTTATAGGAGGTTTTCTCTACCTTGTAGACCTTCAAAAAATCTTATTTGGAGGTTCTTCTTCCTCTTTTAAAGATTTTAGCTCGAGAAGTATGAGATCTCCTCAACTTCTTATCTATCTAGGGGTCTCGATTCAAATTTCTTAGGTGTAGAAGGTAGTTGAATCACATCTTCCTTTTTAGTTTGTTTAGGTTGTAATGTAACAGAAGAAAATTTAGTTTCTCTAAAAATAACACTTCTACTATGAATTACCTTATGTGCAATAGGGTCTCAAAGCTTGTATCCTTTCACACTATGACTATATTCGATGAGAATACATTCTATAACATTTTTATCCAACTTTGTTTTCTTCTTTTCCATGTATACATATGCCTCATAGCCAAAAACTCTAAGATGTCTCAATGAAGACTTATGACGGGTAACCATGCTTCTATAGGGATTTTGATGTAGGAGCATCCTGGGTGTAAGAGCAATCTTGCATCACCCAAAAATATCTCTAGTTTTCTTTTCAATAAGGGCTATCTTCTGTAGAGCTGCTATTTATGGAAACTTGCTATTTTTAGTAAGTTGGTCATATGATCTCGAAATGTTCTGGTTTCACAGTTGGATGTTCATCTTAGTCATATCAGCCTGCTTGTAAAGTTTCATTGCTGGATCAAGTCTAGTCTTGAATATATTGAAAATTTTTGGTATTGGAAATAGGGTACAGAAACTTTAAACTCAGTTTTGAAGGCTTTAGAGGCCCTGGATGAGGTCGAAACTTCAACTAAATGAAACTTTCTTGCTTCAGGCATTGTAGAGTGCTTCATGTCCTTTCCGAAATGGGGTCATAATAGTCAATTAGGTCAATGTGTGATGACTTATGGTCTCTGGAAGTTGGGCCACCTGAAATGGCAGAAAATAAATTTCCTTCAAAATTTTTGTTTGGGTTTCAAAAGTTGTTTTGAGCCGACTATGATGTAATAAAATGAAAAATAAAACAATTCTAAGTTTGGTCGGCCTTATTGGCTAAAATTTTGGAACCTTCCCAAGCGGTGGAAAATTGCCTATATAAGGAAGGCTGTAGTGTTGTCTTAGGTAGTTCAGGGTAGTTCTAGGTAGTAGATTTGGGCATTGATTCGAGGCTTTGTCCTACAAAATATTGTAAGGGAATGCCCATGTGTTTTTGCATATTATAATGTTTATGTATATATATAGTTATAAATAATAAATTATTAAAATTATTTGAAACTAGGTAAGAGTTAGGGTTTAGTGCGTCATTTTATGTTATGACGTAGGGTTCGCAGAAGAGTTAGTGGTAGGGTTAGGGTTATCGATACGATGAGAGTTCATGTTAATAGGATATGTAACGTTATGATTTATGCAAAAAAGTAAGAGTACGTTACATTTAGGGTTAGGGTTATGATTAGAGTTATAAATAGTATTATATTCAGTTATTTCATGAGGGTTAATCATGGGTTAATGATGTGATGTGCAGTGTTAGGGTTTAGTAGGTCATTTTATGTTATGAATTAGGGTTCAAGTAAGAGTTAGTGGTAGGGTTAGGGTTATCGATAGGGTGAGAATTTAGGTCAATAGGATATTTAACATTACGATTTATGCTTGAAGTAAGAGTACATTACAGTTAGGGTTAGGGTTACAATTAGAGTTATGATTAGTATTACATTTAGTTATTTCATGAGGGTTAATCATGGGTTAATGATGTGTTGCACAATGTTAAGTTTGGGTTACTATTAGGGTTAATATAAAAAATAGTTTTTATATTTTAAAATGATAAATTATTATAATAGGTTGACATCGGATAAGGGTTAGGGTTTATTATATTTTAAAATGATAAATTATTATAATAAGTTGACATCAGATAAGGGTTAGGGTTTAGTAGGTCATTTTATGTTATGACTTAGGATTCGAGTAAGAGTTAGTGGCAGGGTTAGGGTTATCGATAGGGTGAGAATTTAGGTTAATAGGATATTTAACATTACGATTTAAGCTTGAAGTAAGAGTATGTTACAATTAGGGTTAGGGTTGTGATTAGAGTTATGATTAGTATTATATTTAGTTATTTCATGAGGGTTAATCATGGGTTAATGATGTCATGCACAATGTTAAGTTTGGATTAGTATTAGGGTTAAAATAAAAAAATACTATTTATATGTTAAAATGATAAATTATTATAATAAGTTGACATCGGGTAAGAGTTATGGTTTAGTAGCTCATTTTATGTTATGACTTAGGGTTCAAGTAAGAGTTAGTGGTAGGGTTAGGGTTATCGATACGGTGAGAATTTAGGTTAATAAGATATTTAACATTACGATTTATGCTTGAAGTAAGAGTACGTTACAATTAGGGTTAGGGTTATGATTAGAGTTATGATTAGTATATTATATTTAGTTATCATTAGAATCACATAATTATCATTAGAATCACATATAATCTTACAATTTTATTTTAGTTTCCATTGAAGATTAACTTTTAATAGTTTATTTAATATAGTTAAAGGTATTGGTATACTTGTTGAACATTGTTTGGGGTTAGGTTAGAAATAGTAATGAATCAGATGTCCTATATATTTATTTCCTCACATTTAATCGGTGCATTCATTGAAAAAATAAATATTAGAAATGAAGAGATGAACAAAACATGCTGCAAAATGTTGGAAAGTATAGGGGCAACCATCATGGGAGCAGGAAAAAATATATATTCACTATCTTGTTCGTAAAACTTACAAACAAAGATGAAAGGGGAAATAGAAGACCCACTACAACCATTAGATATTTAAGAAGTATGAAAGATAAGATAAGAACGATCTAAATCAATAACATTTCTCCATAATGATGCAAGTGTGTGTGTGAAAATTGTACCTGATATGTAGACACAACACTTCAGTAAAACATTAGAGGTTAGCAAAAATGAAATTGTGCAATGAATTGAAAGCTAAACTAACCAGGCGATTTAGTGCCTTCTAATAGGTGAGAGTATGATGTTCTCAGATTGTATCGAGATCGGTGACCTTGACGACACCTAAATGAAGGATTTGAATGCAAAACTGATATGAAATATGAATGCAATTAATCTATATTTTTTTATTTTAGATGCAATAAGAATGATAAAAACTTGATATGAAATCTAATTTGTATGAAATTGATCTAACAATAATATGAAAAAGAATCTAAATGAATGTAAAAAAAAAACAAATTGATCTCACAATAGCCTTGATTCACAATAAGCTTTGATTCTCCAAATTCCAATTCTTCAAAATAGTTGTGCAATTCGTAGACGAATTTGGCAAAGTAAGCTTGCAAAATTATGAGATGAATTACGAAGAGTCGAGCCTTGATTTTATAGAAATCCAGGGCTTTAGAGGTGCATGGATAAAAGCCATAAATCACTCAAATAACTCAGGTTGATTTTTGAGTTATTTTTAAATAAAGATAATTTATTTCACAAAAACATGCAAATTATGCAAAAATAGCTTTTTAACTCAAATTAAAAGTTTAGATCAATTTTAAAACGCAAAAATGATGTTGAGTTCCAAAAAGTCAATAACTTGCATTGATTTTCTGATTTGGAGTTTAACTGCTCTTTGATTGTGCACATGGATAATTATGAATTAATAAATAAATAAAGTGATTTATTCTCAACTTAACTGATTTTGGAAATAAAACAATTGATTTATGGGTTAATCAATCATTTAATCAAACTTTTATTAAAAACTATATTATTAAATAATGACAACATGCTTTAATTAATTAAATAAGAATTTAATCAATTATTCATAGGATATTGGATTTATTGTCAAAATTAAATAATACAATTAATAATAGATAGAATTAAATTTAATTAAACAATTAAGTGGCAAATATTAAATCTAATTAATTAAATATGAAAATATTCAATTAATCAAACTTAAGGATAAATATGATTTATCACCAAATAATCATTAAATTAAAGGTAATTAATATAATTAAGAATATTGCTAGGAATATTCCCCGATGCAGAATTTAAGATAATCAATTAAGATTCGATGATGTTCAGATGTGCTTTAGGTTAGGACTTTGATGTTGATTTTGTTTGATTTGTTGATATAGAGGTTAATGAACCTATAGCCCATTTTTGGGGTATTACATTTTGCCCCTCTTTGAATTACTGTGCAAAGCGCAGTGGTTCAAAGATAGTCTGTGTTTGATAAAGATATGAAACTGATGTTCGAAATTGAAATTGATATGAGACATAAGCTGATTGGATTTGATATGAAGATAATAGGTCCTGAATGACCAAAGATAATGTTAACTATAACAACAATGAACCAATGAAACAAAAGTGTCAAAACGCCTGATTCTGAACCTTATGATTGCAAAGAAGTGAGTGACCAATTCCAGACTTGATTGTCCTTAGAAGAACCACGTAGGTATCACATTTGAACCCTTCAGTTACCGAAGAACCAAGGAAATAACACATTTGAACCGATAGTTGCAAAAACTGATACAATTTACAAGATTAAGAGAATACCAGATTGATATGGATTGATGATGAATCTGATATGCCCCAAGCGATAATAGATTTGTCCTGAGTGATGAGGATTTTTGATGATTCAACAACTAGACATGGTTGTTGTCTTGATTACTGAGGAAAGATTGATAGAATTTTTATAGACTTGAATGATGTGCAATACCATGCCCCCTTTGGGATTAAAATTGAAATCTGACAATAAAAGTCAACGTTAAATGGTTTAGAAGCATGTTAATTGATTTGAAAAGTGGTTATACACGTCTGGGAACACGTTCTGCATCGTTTGGAGGTCCTGGAGACCAAATAGACTAGGTTTGACCATGAGTTGACCATAGTTAAAAGTTTGAAATTTTGATAGCTTGATGTTAGATAATCAGTTAAGTTGAATACTAGATTTCTGTGATGATTGAAGGTTGATTATGCAAGTAGTTAATAATATGAATGATTTTAGATTTTGATTTTGATCCCGAAAAAGGATTCTACTTGCTATTTCATTGGAGGAACCTTTGTGTGGGATTCAACTCTTGTTAGATTGGAAGAGGTGATTGAAGAATCTTCTAAGTATTCAAGCAATTTGTGAGATCATGCAAAGTGCAAAAATGCAAAGAAACATGCAAGATGATAATGAAACCCTAGGACCTAGGACCTACTCACTGATCATGTGTCGATTTGTTATCATCATTGAAATGTTAGGTAACTAGATAAATCAATACAATGCCCACTAGCCATGAAACCATAGACATATGAATATTGATTTGTAACGCTCAAGAACCAATACAACACCCACTGGTCAAACAACTACGGACATATGAATATTGGTTTTATTTTCGGAATGTCAGATTAGATACAAGCACCAAGGCACAAGCGCCAAGATGACCTGAGTATCATGTCCATTTTGATATAGCAATTTGCATTTAACATACACATCAAACAGTCAAGAGATCATTCTAAATCCAGTGTGAATTACCCGTAGTGACGTTTTATCGTTCACATCCTTAGGTAAGATTGCATTTTATAGTAGGAGAAAGAACTTACTCAAAGAGACAATAGTGAGATCAAACTTTCTTGAATTTTTTGGGTATCAATGGTTGAGGTACGCATGACCATCCAATTCAAGATAGAGGCTCTTACAGTCGGACACCATTTCAATCTAGAATTTTCAAAGATGTTAGATTTTCACATACAAGAAGAAGACAAAGAAAAGATTATGCCCCTAGTCATCACTCTCTAAATCCTATAAAGGACATCATCGAAGAGCTCTAAGGGACACAATATGCAAAAATCTCAATGCGAATCAATAAGCATACAAGGAGATAAAAGCATGAAAAGCACAGATTGTTTTCAGTTTGTGTTTGATTGTTGTTGTAGATGCAAAATCCTTTCTGGAGACGAGACAGACTTCACTGACTCAAATGAAGCTTCAAAGGACTCTGACTGGATATGATACGTCTAAGATATACTGGAGGCCATAGGATATAACATTGATTGCCCCCAAGTGTTAAGCATTGATAGGATACAGATGCTTGAGTTGAGTGGTGTACAGACCGACTTATTGAAAATTGGAAATGCAGAAACAAACCAAGAGATATGTACAAACTAAAGCAAAACTGAAAGCTGGGAAAGACCAAGATTGCACTGATAGATGGAGCATTTTGAAACAAGTGGCACCCGTTTGCCAAGTTTTCACCATCTTGGTAGAGATTCTATTTTTGCTACCAAGGTGCCTGTTTCTAGGTTTTCACCAAGGCACTTTTCTTTTTTCTCATTTTTTTGCTTTTTTTTTTTTTATAATTTTTTTTTGTACTTTTGATATTTTTTTGATTTTTTTTGTGAATCATCAAGGCACCTATTACTAGGTTTTCACCAAGATGTTCATTTTTTCAGGACTTTTTCTGATTTTTATAATTTTTCTCAGACATTTTACCAAGCACTGAATGCCTTAGGCGTAGAATTTCTTCAGATGGAGAATGTTGATTGGTTCTCAGAGCTGTTCTCCTTCAGTCATTGAGAGTTGATAGGCACCAGAGCCAAAAGTAGCAGTGACAACAAAGGGACCTAGGCAATTGGGTTCAAACTTTCCCTTGCACTCTCTATGTGATTGATTTTTAGGATTTTCTCTCAAGACAAGATCTCCAACCTGAAATTCTTTGTGTCTGACTTTCTTGTTGTAGCCTCTAGACATTCTCTTCTGATATACTCTGAGATGATCATATGCTGCTTGTCTACGCTCATCTAGTAGTTCAAGTTCTTGCAACCTAGACACTCTGTAGTCATCAGCAGTTACTAGACCATGCATTCTGATTCTTAGTGATGAGATTTCAACCTCAATAGGTAGTACCGCTTTAGACCCATAAACTAAAGTGAATGGAGTAGCCCCTGTGGGCATTCTGATGCTTGTTCTGTAGGCTCAGAGAGCTAGATTAATCATGAGATGCTAGTCTCTTCCTTTTTTACTCACTGTTCGATGCAAGATTTTCAAGAGATTCTTATTTGAAGCCTCTGCTTGTCCATTCCCTTGAGGATAGTATATAGATGACCAACGTTGAGTAATCTTGAATTTGGCACACAAATCATCTAGGTCTTTATTTTTGAATAGTCCCCCATTATCTGTGATTATAGAATGTGGGATCCCATATCTACAAATGATGTAGTTCAAGATGAACATAGATATCTGTTTCCCTATTTCTTGTGTTAAGGGAACTGCCTCTACCCATTTTGTGAAATAATCTGTAGCTATGATTATATGGGTATGTCCATTAGAAGAGTGTGGATAGATAGCACCGATAAGATCAAAAGCCCATTGTTGAAAAGGCCATTGTGTGGTGAAGGGGATTAGATCTCTCCTTGGAGCATGAATCAAGTTACCATGCACTTGGCACTTTTGACAGTTCTTAGCAAATTTGATAGCTTCTTTTTCCATTTCAAACTCCCGAGCAAGATCATATCGTGCAGTCCCAATGTCTAGCAATGTGGAGAACAAGAGGGATTGGCAAGCTGGTGGATGAGATGGAAGATGAGAGAATGGAGGAGAATGAAGGGAAGAAATCCTCAAAGGTCAAACTCCTCAAGAATACCCAAGCTAGGGAAAAATTGTCATGTAAAGCACATTTGGACAAGCAATGAAAGGCCAGCATAGGATAAGTCACAAAAGCGTAATGCCAAAGAAGGAAAGGATGTAGTCCAAAAGAGTAGACATGTCAAGAGGCTTCATAGCACTATGTTTTACTCTTTCTTTCTTTTTTTAGATCAAGACCAAAGGGGAAAAGGATAGTGATAGGCTAAAATAAATGGAGGAAAATAGACATTAAGGCTAAATAAGAAGGGAATGAAAGCAAGATCATCATAAGATAGCTCACAAAATAGCCACATGTTCGTGTATAGATCAACATTATCAAGATCAAAGAGAGAAGATGAAATGGATGAAATATGTAGAAGAACTACGCATGATGCCTGATTGCCAGGTTTTCATCATGGTACTTATCCAAGGTGCCACAAGGGAGTGATTTTCACCATAGGACAAATTTATTTCTCTTTACTTTTGCTACCAAGGTGCCTATTTCCAGGTTTCCACCAAGGCACATTTTCAAATTTTTTTTTTTTTTCATTTTTTAGAAGAAGGCAAACCTTTTAGATAATGCTCATTGAAAGGATAAACCATGATATGCCAAGGATTCAAAATGATACGCTCAAAGATGCTGATAGGGAAAGGGAGATGGAATAGAAAAATGGAGGATAAGGTTTTATGTAAAGCAAGTGAGGTTGGAAGATAGGAAGAATAGGCAAATAAGGAAAAAGGATATAAGGTAGAAGGATAATGAATGGAAGGATTGTGAAAGGGTAAATGGAAAGGAAGGCAAGATCAACATCAACACACACCTTGAAGGGTGGTGAGAGGATGGAGGAAATGTGAATGAAGGAATACGTGAAGGAATATGGCGAATGGATAACAGAGGTTGTGGTTTAGGCACATGGAATGGAGGAATGCTTTTGAAAGAAGATGAAGTGGAAGTCTTTGGAAGCTTGAATGTCAACTTAACTTTTTGCTCAACACCAAACTCTTTCAAGAGAGACTTTGGAATATAGCCATAGGCTTTTCATTTCTTTTTGGTAATTTGGAGAGAATATCTTTAATGATGGATTTTGGAACCCATACTTGTCTTGTAGTTTTCATCTTAGATATCTCTTTTGACTTTATGCATCCATGTTGTTTAGAGGAGACATGGTGATCTTTTTTTGATGGATTCTTCTATTGCTTCTTTTTCTTGTATTGAACATTCAAGTTACTTCCAAAAGACTTGGGAATTGTGGAAGAAGAAGGAGGATATGACTGGTTTAGATGGGTGGGTGGATAAAAAAGATTCAAGGGTATGCATCTATGTTGATCTTGAGGAAAGATGGGAGATGGAGGGATGTAAGGACCCAAGATGGATGGTGAATTAGGAGAGTTAGGAGGGGAAAGTGAAAGTACATAAGGACCTAAGATGGAAGGTAGACATGAAGCTTGTAGTAGTGGTGGAAGAGGTCCAAGGATGGAAGTGGAAGACACAAAAGGATAATCAATAAGTTCATCAGCATCTATATGACAACCAAGGATATCAGCATCTTTAGAGTGAGCATTAGAATTTTCAATAAAATCAAGTACATCTTGAATATGAGTTCCTTCTTTGATAGGATTGTTCAAAGCTTGCAAAGACTTAGGAAGAGTAGAAAGTGGAAGTGAACATGGAGTGGTAGAACAAGAAGATGGAAGACTTTGATCTTGACAAGGATCTTTGGATAGCACAAGCGCATAATTTTTCTTTTGATTTTCAATAGGCTTAACATTGGAAGTAACAACACCATTTTTAACAACCTTAATGGAAGTATCATCTTGATTGTCAATAAGCTCAATGGTATGAGTATTAGCTTGATCTTTCTTAGGAGGAGACTTAAGACATGGTGGAATACATGAAAAAGGGTGTGCAGGATCAAAAGAACCCTGAAGCGGATAAGAGACATCATGAAAAGGATTGGATGACATGGAGGGTTCTTGATCTTGATCTTTCTTTATGTTCTTTTCTTTATCATTTTTGGAGTCCTCTTGACATGGAGCCACTTCTAAGGAAAAAGAAGCATGTTGGGATTGTATGGATGACTTTGGAAGAGATGGTGGAGGACTAGCTAAAGTAGGGATTATAACATATGAAGGCTTAGGCTCTTTAGGTTTATCATTATTGAAAGTATTTGTAGCCAAGTGAAGATTAGATTGAGTTTCTTTAAGAGGTAGCCCTGGAGGATAACTATAGGGAACCACATGAAAAGTATCAGGGCTTGTGTTGGATGAAGGTTCTGTGAAAGATTTGAAAGACTCAAAAACTTTAGGAAATGTATGAGTATTGGAGGAAGTAGGGGATGGAAGAGAACCATCACAAGATAAAGGTCCAACATTAACATGATCTTTCTTGAGAAGATAATCTTTATTTTCAGTAGGAGAGTCCTTAGGAGAAGGATTCTTATAATATTGATGCTTCAAGCTAGCACGATGTGTTCTATAGTCCTCAGCAGTAGTAGATGGATCATAATCAAGGTATTGTTCACAAAAATCATCAAAGTCTTTTTCAAAATCAGAATCATATGGATCACCATCATGATCTATCCAATGTGACATCCCATTTCCAGTAATCAGGAACACACGATGAGGAGGACTCTTAGGAACAGAGGTGTCATAGGTATCATTATATTGTCCATCATCATAGTCATCATAGTCTCCAAAGATGGATGTGTCACTCTCCGTGGAAGAGGTATCATAAGGATTGTCATGCTACTCACATTCTATCTGGGGGCATGGTGACATGTACAAGTGTTTATCAAATGGAAAAGGGCATAGAGCTTCCCTGGAGAATTCCTTGGGTTCCTTCTCTTTCTTAAGATTGTTAAGTTCAACTTGCATAGCATGCATCTGTTTCATCATAGTGGTGATTAGAATTTCTTCCTCACGTGTATTGATTTTTTGAGACATGTGTACTGATTCTCAATGGCTACTGCTCTGTTCCTGACACAATGATTTCTTTGACAAATTATGGAAATAGGCTAAAAAGCTAAATATATGGCAATTCTGACAACTTTCAAAAATTTCTCAAACAACACTCTACAGACTCATACGATAGTGGGTATGCCATGAAATGATAGTTGCAAAACTCTTACGACAATTGCTAGGTAATGAAATGACAGTTGAAAATATCATACGACAGTTACAAGTAGGATTTTGACTTTTGAATTTTCTGGCATAAAAACTTGTACGACACTGGGTACTTCACCATATGATAGTTGGGCAGTATTGAAATGACATTTGACAAAAACTCGTATGACTTTCTTACCTCCTGAGATGACTTTTGACTCCAGAAAAGAATTTCACTTCAAATTTTGCAAATTTTGAGTTTTTAGATTTGGATTGTTTGCAAATTTTAATGCCCAGATTTGAGGATTGTAACAGATTTGTTCATTTTCAATAACCAGATAGATAAAGAAGCACACAAAACAATAAGCTAGTGATTTCAAGCATGTCTGAAAACAATGAACAAGGGAAAAAGTAACCTTGCGCATGAAAAATCAAGTGATTTTATTCATTCTAATCCTCTGAAGCACTAATTGTGTATGTTCCAAAATGTTTTGCAATAATGCACATATACCCTAGAAAATGAAAATTTGGCCTCGCTAGGGTTTTTAGTAATGGTTTGACTCTGCAACTTTTATGATCCAAAGGGGTGAACTCCAATCTCGGCGCACTAGGGTTTTGACACAGTCCAAGAAATTAATCTTCAGGAGCTGCTAGGGAGATCTGACAACCCAACAATGAACCACACCTGTGAAGATTTCTTCCACAAGGACATTTATATAGCGGCTATCACTACCATGGCAAAAATGGCTATTACCGCTTGAGGTTCTGTCAACGTAATTTTTCCTGTGAAGGGAATGTCCGCTACGGTTAACCCTCTCTAAAGATGACTCACAGTATTGTACCACAAGGGGACTTGGCTCCAGATCTAAGGTTTTTGACACCTTTTCACTTTTAACCCAAACAAAGCAGACAGATAAATCCAACATGCTAAGATAAAGTTTTGCTTCACCAAGGTCTATGATGTCAACTCCACGTGATCTATCAACCTTTCCGAGGAGAGAATGTATCAATCAATAAGAGAAGGTGCACTAACCAATTTTGATTCACCAAAGCTCGTGATGTCCACCCCACGTGATCTATCAACCTCTCCTGGGAGAGAATGTATCGATCAATAAGAGAAGACACCCTAACCAAGTTGAATGTGAAACGCACTAAGTATCCTCCCTACCTACAAGGATTCTATCATCAAGAAGGATTTCGCTGGGAATCTAATCTCTAAAGAATCATGAATAGTGTTCATAGGGCCTAATTACTATGTGAGCACAGATGTATGTTTCCAAAAAGCAAATCTACCAAATGTACCCAAAAAGCAGAAAGAGGAACACTTAACGCTTAAAGAGAATATGAGATGAGTCCACAAGGTGGAACACTTAACACCTCACACAAGCTGAAAATGAGTCCCCAACTTAGAAAATAAGTGAGTTCCTAAAAGCATAAATGGGTTGCCAAGTGAAACACTTAACGCTTCTGTTCTGTTGACCCCTCCCCTTTAATGTGGCGCTGACCTTGCAACCACAGGGTGGAATGAGGGGTCAGCGAATTAGCAAGTCCAATAACCCAAGATAGCAATCAAGATCAATCACAAGTATCTAAGATTTCTTAATGAATCCTTAAGGGGTCACAACCTAGTATCAATTACGCAAGTGTGTAAAACAAAAGCATGAAAAGAAGCACTCAAGCTAGACACATGAGAGATTTATTTTAAGTCCAAATCGAAATGTTATTAGATGAAGGAGAATACCTAGGATCCTTGTAACGCGCTTAGTAGATTTTACTTAATTTTTAGTAATTCTTGTTGAGCTTTACCATGCAAGCAAGCTACAAACTCTCCAACAAGCAAACAAGCAAACAAGATGTGCAAGGTATATTCAACTTATGCAAACCCTAGGGTTAGATCTGAAAATTAATTATAGGAGCAATAATAACCAGAAATTAATCCAAATGACAACTCATATCATGCATTGAATCATAAGTGCATACCCATCACAAAATTTTTATTTTTTTTGCTGCATTTGACCTAGTCAACAAGATCTAATTTTTTTTTTATGATTTTGGCCACAAAAATAGAAATTCAAAATAGAGACCCCTACTAAAAAATAACGAGCTTTCCAAAAATATAAATTTTTTAGAAAAATCTCTTCATTTGTGCCCTAGAGACCCATTTTTATCAAAAAAGACCAGTTTTTGTAAATTGACTATTTGAGCTATTATATTATGTCCAAATTTAAAACACAAATAATGGACCCCCTGTAGAATTTAAAGAGATTTCTGAAAATATAAGAATTTCCAAAAAATATGCTAATTTGTGTTAGATATTAATTTTTTTTGAAATTTCAAGAAAAAATTATTAAAAATTGAAAACATCTTAGAAAATTCTAAATTTTTTACTGTAGCTTCCTTGATATGTTTTCAACTTGCAAAAAAAAAATTTAGAACAAAAATCCAAGCTGTTTGGGAGATAAAATTAAAATTTTGAAACTTTAGGGTTTTAGCTCCCCCAAAAAATCAAAACTAGCATGTAAAGGTGGGTTGCCCCACGGTGGGTGCCAGAAATGTGTGTGTAAAAATTTTACCTAATCTGTAGACACAACACTTCAGTAAAATATTAGAGGTTAGCAAAAATGAAATCGTGCAATGAATTGAAAGCTAAACTAACCAGGCGATTTACTGCCTTCTAATAGGTGCGAGTATGATGTTCTCAGATTGTATCGAGATCAGTCACCTTGACGAAACCTAAATGAAGGATTTGAATGCAAAATTGATATGAAATATGAATGCAATTAATCTATATTTTTTTATTTTAGATGCAATAAGAATGATAAAAACTTGATATGAAATCTAATCTATATGAAATTGATCTAACAATAATATGAAAAAGAATCTAAATGAATGTAAAAAAAAAACAAATTGATCTCACAATAGCCTTGATTCACAATAAGCTTTGATTCTCTAAATTCCAATTCTTCAAAATAGTTGTGCAATTCATAGATTACTTTGGCAAAGTAAGCTTGCAAAATTATGAGATGAATTATGAAGAGCTGAGCCTTGATTTTATAGAAATTTAGGGCTTTAGAGGTGCATGGATAAAAGCCATAAATCACTCAAATAACTCAGGTTGATTTTTGAGTTATTTTTAAATAAAGATAATTTAATTCACAAAAATATGCAAATCATGCAAAAACAACTTTTTAACTCAAATTAGAAGTTTAGATCAATTTTAAAATTTAAAAATGATGTTGAGTTCCAAAAAGTCAATAACTTGCATTGATTTTCTGATTTGGAGTTTAACTACTCTTTGGTTGTGCACATGGATAATTATGAATTAATAAATAAATAAAGTGATTTATTCTCAACTTAACTGATTTTGGAAATAAAACAATTGATTTATGGGTTAATCAATCATTTAATCAAACTTTTATTAAAAACTATATTATTAAATAATGACAACATGCTTTAATTAATTAAATAAGAATTTAATCAATTATTCATAGGATATTGGATTTATTGTCAAAATTAAATAATACAATTAATAATAGATAGAATTAAATTTAATTAAATAATTAAGTGGCAAATATTAAATCTAATTAATTAAATATGAAAATATTCAATTAATCAAACTTAAGGATAAATATGATTTATCACCAAATAATCATTAAATTAAAGGTAATTAAGATAATTAAGAATATTGCTAAGAATATTCCCCGATGCAGAATTTAAGATAATCAATTAAGATTCGATGATGTTCAGCTATGCCTTAGGTTTGGACTTTGATGTCGATTTCGTTTGATTTGTTGATATAGAGGTTAATGAACCTATAGCCCATTTTTGGGGTATTACAGCAAGTACATCACATATTCTACAACAATAAAGTTGGTATGATGACCTTTATTTGTACAGTGATCATGGTATACTTCTTTCATCATTGATGGAAATGCATCCACTTTTGCAGATGTCTCACGTAAAACTTTCAAAACATCTTCCATTTGCTTTATATCCAATTTGTCAACATAGTCAACTGATAATGCTGCATTCTCCACAGCTTTGATTATAGATACACACAACTCTTGAATGATTCATGTACACTTGTCAAATTCACTCTCAAAAATATGGTTTGAGCCCACCGAAGCAGAGGGGCTTGTAACCATGATGTTGGAGTCTCTGTCAGAGGTAGCCATAGGTGGAATGTTATCCTGTAAAGTTTTAAACAAACATCAGTATATATAATTAATCAGAATAACCATTTTGCATTACCATTTCAAACTTTAGATGCTACCTGGAGTTCTCATGACAAGGGAAAGAATGCAAAGAATTCAAGATTGGTCCATTTCTTTACATGAATACTATATATTCTTTTTTCTAAATGTGTAATTGTCATTTCAGGTAAGAATATCCATATACATAAGACATGTACATTCTAGATTTGCATCCACCTCAAATCAAGGACAAAAAGTAATACTAACATTTGAATACTTATATCAATTCCCATTTAGTTTTTGGGCTCAGTTTGCTGGTATGTCTTACTACAAAATGACATATCAATAAATGACACATTCTTGTACTAAGTTTGACTTATTCCACGCTTCTTATACATCTCAATTTTACATTTATTTATACACACTTCAATACATTTGACTTCCACCCTTTCCTATTTAAATGCATCCTTCCACTAATCAGTTGTTCAATAAACCCACATTATACACACCTCTATACATTCAAAAGTCACCTTAAAATTTCTGTCTCCTTACCTTGAATTAATTTGAAGTATTTCTATATTAACTTTAAAACGTTAAATTTTAAAATCTCAAAAATAATAGAAAACCTTCCATCTGTTAAAATATAAAATAATTTTAAAAATATTTTACAATGAATTTATCATTTTAATGTACTTTTTAATAAAAAGTTGATGTCAAAAAAATTAATTGTCGGGATAATTATCTTCATATAAATTGATGATAAATTATTTATACTATAGTAACATCTCTATTCAATATGATTTAAATTACTTTCGATTATACTATGAAGTCTTGCTTTACCAGATAATATGAAGAAAAATTACATGTTTGTAGACAATGTTCAAATGAGAGAGGATATATGTACCGGAAACAAGTATTGGCTAAATCGTATACTAAAACGTAAAATGCATAAGGAAAGTTTGAAAAAAAGTGAAAAAAAAACTAAGTGTCCCCCTTGGTAAGATTTGCGTTTTAGTATACAATTTAGACGTTGCCCCGGAAACATCGGGTTACTAAAGACTACTTTTCTAGCCTTAATGACCTGAATACAATTTCATTGACTTGTATTCTAAAAGAGCTCTTATTCAAAGCAAACACATAAATAAATTGACTTGACTATTGAATTGTATTTTCAAAGAGAGATATAATTGTTGGAGAAAGGACGTGGAAAGGTAAAAGCTGAGTTATTAACTCCACACTCTCAAAGAAATGAGACGTGAAAACGATTGTAGAAACCTAGCAAATTTAATAATGATTTAAAGAAATTGATATAAGAAAATATATAGAAATTTAATGAATTAATAAGTATGAATTTTCAAAAGTGTGATGTAAAAAAAATGAAATTTGAATGATTACATTACCATATTTTAATGAACCATTGACTTAGAACTTTCAAAGAAATTACATCTCATAAAATTTAGAAATTTAATGATATGTGAAGTTAAAATTTTAAAAGAAATTGATATAAGAAAATATATCGAAACTTAATGAATTAATAAGTATGAATTTTCAAAAGTGTGATGCAAAATAATGAAATTTGAATGATTACATTACCATTTTTTTTTTATGAATCATTGACTTAGAACTTTCAAAGAAATTTCATTTCATAAAATTTAGAAATTTAATGAAATGTGAAGTTAAAATTTTCAAAAAAATTATGTGAAAAAAGACATAAACTTAATGAATTAATAAATTTGAATTTACAAAAGGTGTGATGTAAAAAAATAAAATTTAAATATTATATTACTTTTTTTAATGATTAACTTAGAACTTTCAAAGGAATGATCTCATAAGAAATTAGAAACTTGATGAAAGGTGAAGTTGAAATTTTCAGAAGAAATTGATGTGAGAAAATACATATAAATTTAATGAATTAATAAGTTTTGAATTTTGAAAAAGTGTGATGTAAAATTTTTTATTAAATTATTAAATTACAACTTTTTAAATGAATGATTGACTTGAACTTTCAAAGAAATTGGATCTTATAAGAAATTAGAAATTTAATGAAATGTGAAGTTAGAGCTTTCAAAAGAAATTGATGTGAGAAAATACAAAGAAACTTAATGAATTAATAAGTTTATAATTTTTGCCAATAGTGGCATGTTGTCATAGTTAACTTGTTGTGTTGTTATTCTTGACATCAAGGTTCAAATCCTACTAGAGATGAGGTCCCCCATTTGTGGTCTCATCGGTTCATAGCTTCGGGTCAAAGCGTTTACCCCTCTTTAAAAAAAATAATAAGTCTTAAATTTTTAATAGTTTGATGTAAAAAAATAAAATTATTATATTAACAATTTATTATGAATCATTGATTTATAACTTTCAAAAGATTAGATCTTATAAGAAATTAGAAATTTAATAAAATCTGAAATTAAAATTTATTGTTGACTACACATTTTGAAATGCCAGTGTTAACATTTAAGGTTCTAGCACCTAAATGCATATTTGGTAAGGTCATTTTTTTAGATTTTGGTTCTTTATATGTTATTTAGACACCCAAAAGGTTTAGGGATATGATTAATGCAATCTACTTTATTTTGCAGGTACAATCCATTGAGATAAAAGATGATAACTAATGTAATAGGCCTTGTTACAGAATGTGTCTGTGGCACTTTAATTATATTTAGGGAGGTTTATGAGATGTGGAAATTTAGAGTTAGATGAATATGATAGTATTCTAAAATATTGAAAATCTTGTAATGATATTTCTTATGCTATGTATGGTTATTTGTAGTTTTACTTGGATGACTAAGTATGTTTGGTTTCGATATTTCATAATCATCATTGTATGAAAATGAATAGCTTCATTTTCTCCCTCTCTTGTTTTTTCCTTCTCAATCTACTATGATTCTATTCCTCAATCAAAAGGCATCAATTGGGAATTGTGCTCAAGTACTAAACCATTCAAATCAAAATATTTTAATTATTAGTAGTTATTTTAGGTGGCTCATCTTTTGCACCCGATATTGTGAGTATATCTAGAAAATTATAACTAAGTTAACAATGAGAAGTTTTATTTCTTTGTGTCATGCTTGCACAATCAAGTAAACTATAGGAATTATAGACAACTAGTTTTTTATGACCTAGTGGTCCAGTATTTTGGGAGCTAAGATTACAATTGTTATTTTTGTTGTAGCTATTTTTGTTGTCCATTTTATTTGATTTAGATTCCTATTAGAGCTTACCCCTAGGAATTACCTCCTAAGTGTAAGTTGAGAAAGAAATGTAGGAAATATAACTACTCTCATAGAATTGGATATTAACCTTATAGAATCTTTTGATGAGCTAATTTTCACATGCATGATGACAACTTAAGACTTGTGAATGAGATTTGGTTCTAGGAAGTGAATCTATGTTTTTTAAACTCAACATAATGGTTCCACTATCAAGGATGAGTTAACCATTTCTTGGTCTTAGGGAATTAGAAGCGTTTTAAATACCTTAACAATATAAGTGTGTAGATATAAGTTTTATTTGGATAAGATTGATAGCCTGAAAGCTTACACTTAATAAAATCACATCAAAAAGAGTATAAGGGTTGTGAGGTTGATGTTAATTTCAAGAATCTAATGGAAGCTACAATATTGGGATAAAAATTGTGCCTTGGGGACTTGTGTCCTTCAAGGTTTTCCTCACTATTGTAAGGTTGTAACTTTGTTGTCAAAGAATGTGCCTATCACTCATCCTCATTCTCTAGACCCTTTTCTCCATCCTAGGACCCTTTTCATGAACTTATTTCTTATGAAAATGGATTAATGACCCCTTCATTTGGGGAAATCTATCCTTGGAGGGTATTGTACCCCATACTTTGGAAAAATTGCATAGGTATTCAACTTAGTGGTCATTAAAGCCTTTATGGATGGATAGAAAGATAGTGTTATTTGTGTCTAGAAAATGAAGATACCTATTACTAAAGAGCTCATAGCTAAACTATTTAGCTCATGCTAATTGAAGGTAAAAAAAATTATAGAGACCGAGTTTCCTTGGCCAAAGCCATTTCCTTATTATTCAAGGGTGATGAAGATGAGGTCAAGAACACTACCAATGGAGTCTATGATTGGGGTTCTATTAAGCCCATATGGAAAGATGTGGTTGAGGTTTTTATGAGGTACATCACTTTTTTTGGTTAATTTACCAGTTTGTTTAGTTTTCATTTTATGCTTTTAAACCACTTTATATTGAATATAATGGTTTCAATACCTTCCTATTTGTTTTCCTCTCTTTCAAAAATTATTAGTGATCATCGAAAGAATAATAATTCTCCAAGCTGTCATGAAGGATTTATCTGGTTAATCATGGAACATGTTAATGCATTTTGTATTCCCTCCAAACCTTCCCACTCCAAAAGGAAGATTGATTTTTCTCAAATTATGCATGTCATTGGTTTGGATAAGTCGACTAATCTAGAGGACAAATCATCTAATGATGAATATTATCATCATAGAGGTAATAGGAAACACCCTAAAAAGGAATCCCTTTGGCCAATCAAGAGTGGCTAGTAGGATATGAAACTAATTTTGAATATCCACTTGATGGACTATGTGAAAATATCCTCTACTCCTTCTCGACCTAAATCAACTATGAATCCTAATAAAGGGGAATCCTCTAAAACTAGATAGAAGAAAAAGACTAATAACTTGGTAAAAAGGAGAAGAAACAGTCTTAGGCCAACATTGGACAGTTGTATAAAAGAAAGGATGATGCCACTATTATTCTGGAAAGTAATGATAATCCTACTTGTCAAGAAGGATCGATGAAGTAAGGCTATGTTGGATGTACCAAAGCCATGTTTTTGATTCAAAGGTGGTGCCTAATTAAGTGAAGTTCCATATTGAAATCCTAGTTGAAGTGGAAAAAGAGATCCATCTTGACCTTGAAAAAGTTTCCTTTTCTACAAGAATAATAGATTTGTTATCTATTGCAAATAATATAATGGATGGTTAGTCTAAAGTTTTATATTAGTTCTTTTTAAGGTAAACTCTTTAAGAGAGGTCGTTGATGGTCTCAACTTCAATACTATGAATTAAGATTAGTTTACTAATTAAGGATTTGATCATTTGTTGGAGGAAACCATCAACAAAGCCCATGCAAATTTAAGAGCAATCGTGGTTGTAAGTAGAACAACAACAAAAAATATCTCTAATGAGATTAGGAAGTTGAATGAGAGAGTCTAAGTTCTTAATACCAATCATATGAGAAGGGAAAACCAATCACCTTTGATATTTCTATGGTGGACTGGGATAAGAATGAAATATTAGTTCTAGTGCAAGGACCTTGTGCAAGGACTTTTAACTAGGAAAAGGACAAGAGGGATAAATCCAATATTATTCTTGAAATTAATGAGGATGTTATTCGAAATAATGTTGAGTCTACTAAGGTTCTTGAAAAATCTTCTATAAGTTCATGGGTCTATGACCACATTTTCCTTATTTTATGTTAGGTCGTGTATCCTATTTTGTCTTTCTACAATTTAATTGTTGGTTTAATGTTAGTGTTGTTCAGTTTCTTTTTTATTAGTTGTATCTCTTTGTAAAAGGGTTTCAGGGTCCCTTCAAAACTTGTATACCCTAATAAAAAGCTTATAATAGGCAATTAATATAGGTTAATCCTATTTCTATAAATAAATTTTACTAAATTATCTTAGACTAAGTCCAAAACAAGTTTGTTTCCTTTATGATATTCTCTCACATCAAATTTATTTGAAAAAAATTCTCTATTTTTTCCTCACATTTAATGCCATCCACAATTTAAGTGACTAATGCATCCAAATTTTATATTTTTCTTCATTTACCTAATATATATGTTTTACCTTTCTTTATATTCGATTTCCACAATTTATATTTCTATTCCATTCTATTCCTTTAAAAATTCTAACACTAAAGATAATTAAAATGTATATTCTTCTTCAAACATTTATTAAAAATAGATAATTTTATATATTAACATTTTTTAATTATGCAACAATTTTTACATTTTTAATTTAAAAACATGAAACTCTCAAAGTCTATATAGATTTTTAGTCTATGTAAATTTTCATTAAGAATTAAATTAAACTACACTATCTATTATAAGATATGATGTATTTCTCTTTTCTTACTTTCATACCCAATAATGGGTTGTGGAATTTTTACATGATGAAATCCAAAAACAAAAAAATTGTTACACAAAAAATCAGATTTTATATTTTGGGTCAAGAATACCTAATTTATTTTGGGTCAAGTCGTCTCCATGCTACAAAGCGTGATTAGCCCGTGAAAGACCCGGCTATCCTAGCAACCACAGACGTGTCTCTTGTATGTTGAAGAGTCGATGGGTTAGTAATGACGTATACAAAGAGTTGGTGGAGAGCAAAGGAAAATGTCATCCTATGGCCCAATTCATTAATGTGTGAAACACGCACCGACTTGGAATTTTTTAAATTGATTTGTTTACTATGAATTTTTTAAGATTGTCTTTTGTATAAGACAATCTTATTCTCAGATATAGCCTTTCCTTTATATCAACATGCTTTCCTTTTAAGAATATTTTATTTCTATTTTAAGGTTGGTTCCTAAACCAAGGTTTAATTGACACAAACCCTTCTCTACACAATATTTCCTCTCATTTATATGTGTAGGAATAGGTGTCACTAATACAAATCAAGATTCAAGAAGATCAAAATATTGGCTACAATATACAACTGATTATATTAGAGAGTATAGGGGATATGGTGAGTGAGTCACCCCATTTCTAGGAATAGGGAATTCAGGTCATCACATTCTCCACAATCTAGCTTTAGATTTGGTCTTGAGGCCTAGATTTAGCCCGAGGCCCTATGTTAGGATAATTTTGGGAAACTCATCCTAGATTATTTTTGCACCCCCAAAAATGATGGATTGAGTATATAAACCCTCTATCTCTCCTCATTTTGGTATCCATTATCAAATTCAAGAATTTACTATCAAGTTTTCAAGCATTCATGATCAAGCAAGCAATCAAAATTCAAGACCACTTCTACAATTGAGCACCCAATTCTTTAATCCTTCAAAGAATTCTTCTTCTTCATTGAATAAAGCATTGTTGGAAAACAAAAATATCTATCATTCAATGAATTTATTTCATGATTTCTTTTTGGATCAAGTTATTGCAATAAAATTTGTGACCACTTCTAAAGAAGAATTGCATCATCAAGGTATATGGTAGTTTACAATTCCGACCTAGATTTTATCTTATCTTTCCTTATGAATTTTCCTTTCATTTAAAGGTTTATTCCTAAACAAGGGTTTGACTAAGGAAAAACCCTTGACTTATTCCATGTTTTTATTTGTGGAAGAACATGTTATGAAGCTATCAGATAACATCTAAGAATATTAGGACTAGATGGAGAACCCATTTACATTTTAGACCAAAACCTAGGGTATAGAATGTCATTGGCATCCTATCCCTAGGTACATAACACCATTGGCATCCTATCCATGGGTACATAATTCCATTGGCATCCTATCCTTGGGTACAGAACGTCATTGACATTTTGTCCCTCCCAACATTTAGTGAAATTTCAGGTGTAGGAAGATATAGGTCTTGAGATCTCAATTCTATAGTTACAAGTCTTTCTAGGATTCTAATAGTCAAGAATTTGGATATGAAAACACACTTCTTTTATTTAATTTAGATATGTGCATTCAAATTCATCTCCATTCCCTTTGATATCTTCCTTTTAGCTGGATTAGATCAGATCTTCTCTTATTTAGCCTCTTACATATCAATATCATTTCTCTCTTTCTCAATTTCAAGAAATAGAAGGAATAAAAACCCTTCAAGCATAGATATTGCATTGGCATATTTATTACCAAGTGGTGTTAATCATATTTTTTGAGGTGATTTTTTATTCTAATGTGCCATATGAATTGAGGATATTAACCCTTTTATGTGATCTTTTTATCATATTGTATAGTTAAAACTTTGGATTTTCACATGATGGTTTCACAAGCCATTAATAGTGGAAATTTCCTATGATTACCTATAAAAATGAGTATTATAGGTAATATTTTTGGGTCACTTCAACTCCAAAATGGCCAATTGTAACTATCGATCTTTGTTATGATGTACATTGGAGCATCTAGTGGTTTAGAACTTGAGTTGTAAATAATTTATGAACCTCGCCAAGAGATCCATTCATAGGTCCTACTTAAGTCCACATGTTGGTTGCGAGGATGATTATTTTTCCTTTGCATATTGGTATTTTTTTTTCAAGGTTTTCAGAATTAGCTTCAACATAAGGTTTTTTTTTATACTTATTGTAGTATTTATTGCAATCATGTGATTCATTAGTGTTGACATTTTTCTATTGTGTAGTCTTACTAAATCATTTATAGCAAACAAGTACATATAGTTGTCAATTTTTTCTTTTTTAGTTTTTGTAAAATTTGTTTGTTTATGGAATTCATTAATATCCAATTTTCTTGTGTTAATTTTGTTTTATGTATGCTTGTAATTCTTAAAAAAAATGTGATCGAGTTGGATTTTTCCCTTGTTGATAAAACACATTTTTGCAGTACACCAACTATATCGTTAATTATTCCTATAATTTGTTTTCATTTGAATATGATACACATAAATAATTTGTTCCATGACTTGTGGTAGTTGTGCAAGGTCACCTATTATAACTACGAATACTCTATTAAAATATACATGTTAGTGGGGAAACGCTTCACATAGTCTAGCATTTAATTTTAGTAGTAGCTATGGATGTATCACTAGTACATTTGACATCATTTTTCCACCGTTATTTTCGACCATTAATGAAAATGGTTTAGGTTGGTTGGGGTATAGAAGGAAAAATTTATTTTTTTAAAAAACCATGCCCGTGTTCGTCGAACTTTCGACCACTATCATGATGGTCGAATTTTCAACGAATACGGGCATATTACTTAAAAAAGAACATTTCAATTCTCATTTTCACTTTTAATGGTTGCAGCGAGCGCGTGAATTAGGATTGTCATTACTAAGCTAAGGAGCGGAGCAGAGCTTATTCCTGAAGAGCGCACCTACACCCGAGGTTAATAGCTCATTTCATTACTATCTTCCGTGGAGTTTGAGGTATGTTAATCCGTGTTTGCTATATTTCATTACCGCACATTGCATTGTCATTTTCTTGTACTAATCTCTGGTAATGTTGCTTGATATCTTCGATGGATTCCGATCTTGAAGTTAACAGGTTCCCAACTCATTCCATTATAGCATTTATCATTTCGTTAGTTACATATATGAAATGTACCCAATTTAGGGCTTCGACGTTGAAGCATTAAATCGGTCTCCCCAAATTCTGAGCCTTCTGATTACTTGCATACATTAACTTAACTTGCTCCCCTTCCAATAGCATTGGATTCCCATGGAGGAGATACAAGTTAAGGGTTGAGTCCCATAACAAAGCTAATCGGAATACCTTCGAACATGGTCTATCGGAGAATGGAACTCTATGGAAAAAATGTAAATAATACTACACAATCAAACTTAAAAATGCATGAGTATTAATTTGGGGTGCATTATCCAAAGTGTAAGTTTCTAACTAGTGGCGGACTATGTCTTAACAAAACATTTAACCGCACAATGAACAATAGTCACAACAAATACATAGTAGTCTAGCAGAACCCACAAATGTAAATTATGGGTTTCTATAATAACAAGGACTGCATATAGTTCCAAAATATTAGTGTTTGTTTAAGCAAACTGTTCCATAAAAACAATAGATTCCAAGTGGAGATCCATTAGGAACCTTATTGCCGTTCACTGAGATGTAATAGAAGTTCCTTTTCATTCATTATTTGTTTGAACAAGATTGATACACACTGTGCTAAAAGTTAGATGCCTGGTATCAGTTGACAGATTATAAGTTTTGAGTTTTCTTGCAACAGTCTAGGTTCTTTTCATAATATGACCATCCCATGAAAATCCAAGGGCCCTGGCTTCATGGGATGTGTTATTCGAACTTGTAAAAGTTGTTCATTCAAAACTTACATAGTTGATTTCGTAAGGAACATACAGTTGTTATGCTATAGCAAGTTTAACTGATATTTCGGCAGTGTTGTAGTAACTCCAATGCATTCATGTTATTAGTTTTTGTTTATTCCTCTCTGTCCCATGACATTCTGTCAGGCCGAACTCAACACATTGTGTCGGCTTTGCCATGAAGTTGTGGCCCTAATTTGTGCTTTCATCACGGAGATTCCATGCCGCTGGGTGAAAAAACAAATTAGGGTAATGTCATTTCATTTGTTCAATGCTCAGAATTGGGAAAGACATTAACTATGCATGATCTGCATACTTTGCATTGCAAGTCTTCAAAAGAAATCACTAAAAAAATAGTGTTTTCACCATTTGTAGATTTCCCAAAGTTTTCTTTTTCTGTCTTTTGGTGCATTTTATTAGGAGCTTAGCCGACGCCCATTTTCTAGGGTATGTACTTTTTTTGCTTCATTATGTGAATACACTAAGGATTTTGTATGATACCCACATCTAAGAATAGGGTTGTTATTAGATGATGCATGATATTCTTGTGTAATATGTACTATACACATATTCATACTCCTTTTAAATAAGTAAAATATTAGAACATAAACATTTGTATTCAGGATAAGGTTGAATGCTAATAGATAATAATTACCCTATAAGCACTTTTATTAGGGAAATTTTTGGGCACTCCAAATTGCATGTAGGCTCAAGGGTAGGAAATGTGATCCCAACAAACAATATTGGACGATAAGGAATAACAAGAAGTTTGATAAGTATAGTCCTCGCAAATTTGAAACAGTATCAAGACTTAAATGTCAATATAGGTGCATTGAGGTTTTGCTTTGTTTTTTTGTGGAAAGTGAAGCTTCAAAGCATGTTGGCAGAAGGATAGGATAAACTAAACCATATCCCCCATATGTTTCCTTTTCCATTTTGACCAAAGCAAGGATGAATCCAAGTAAAAAACCCCTATCATTATGCTTTGATGGATGTCCATACCCTGTTCCAAAACTCCCATTTTGGCAATATCTAGGAAGGATGCTGACAGGTTGTCAAATTTGATTTTACATGTGTTGATTGCATTTGCTTGAAATTTTCTGAAAGCCTTTTTAGTAAGTATATTTTGTGATTATCCTACAATCATGGCATTCCATAAAACCATGATTCTTAAATGCATTTTGTCAAAAAGTTCACTGGCCTTTGTCTATACTTCCACATTTTGCATACATTTTGCAGGGTAGGGTGTTAAAGAATATAGATCAGAATAAAGAATAAATGTAATGCTTTTTCATAATTGAACTTCTGCTGGATTAGATAATTGACACTATGATTGATTTCTAAATAGTAGATATGATCTCATATAAGTAGAAGAATGAACGGTTATTATTGTGAAAGGACATGACCGTACGTGACTGGACAGTTACGCAAGGTCATGTCTTTCCACAATAATAATCATTTGATAACAATCAACTTCTAATTATAATGATGCAATTTCATATTAAACTATTTTAACACTTAACACATGATGCACGGTAATATCATGATTATCGACTTCAGCAATATAGGTCACAATATGTTTATGTATCATGACTACAATCACGATACATATACATATCATGACTGGTATATATAGCATTGATGTAAGTTATGGTATGTATATGTATCGTGACTATTATAAATCACACTATGTATAGGTATCGTAACTATTATCACAGTCATGATACACATTGTGACTGATATATATATATGACATTTGACTGTATTTCTTTCATAGCTGATCTCAGCATGAATATATATATTTATGATATGAGCATATATATATATATGCTTAACTTGGTCCCCTTCCAACAGCATTGGATTCCCGTGGAGGAGATACAAGTTAAGGGTTGAGTCCCATAACAAAGCCAATCAGAATACCTTCGAACATGGTCTGTTGGAGAATGGAACTCTATGGAAAAAATGTAAATAATACTACACAATCAAACTTAAAAATGCATGAGTATGAATTTGGGGTGCGTTATCCAAAGTGTAAGTTTCTAACTAGTGGCAGACTATGTCTTAACAAAACATTTAACCGCACAATGAACAACAGTCACAACAAATACATAGTAGTCTAGCAGAACCCACAAATGTAAATTATGGGTTTCTATAATAACAGGGACTGCATATAGTTCCAAAACACCAGTGCTCGTTTAAGAAAATTGTTCCATAGAAACAATAGATTCCAAGTGGAGATGCATTAGGAACCTTATTGATGTTCACTGAGATGTAATAGAAGTTCCTTTTCATTCATTATTTTTTTTGAACAAGATTGATACACACTGTGCTGAAAGTTAGATGCCCGGTATCAGTTAACAGATTATAAGTTTTGAGTTTTCTTGCAACAGTCTAGGTTCTTTTCATAATATGACCATCCCATGAAAATCCAAGGACCCTGGCTTCATGGGATGTATTATTCTAACCTGTATAATAGCCTACTAACTCCTGAAATGTAGAAACAATGCAGCATTAATTGATTGTTATGGAATAGTGAGGGTTTTGTTACATCTTAGTTATGGAATGGTTATGTTAGGAAGGGAACGATGATAGTTGGTTATGAGGATAATTCTTTTAACACCGAGGGAATGATGATAGTTGGTTGGAATGGTTATTTTAGGAAGTTATGGGATGGTTATGTTCCCTGTTAGTTGGAATGGTTATGTTATGAATGGTCATAGGGAGTCTCTGTTACAAAATAGTGAGAACAGATTGGTGTATGTTTTGGTGAACGAAAAGACAATAAAACTTTATTGTTCTCTACAATTCGATGACTATTTGAAACTATATTAACTTGGTTGAATTATATATGTGTTGATAGAGTCTTTTTAACCAAATTGACTTGCTATTTGATGAGTTTCATTTTACTTTGAACTCGCATCTTCATGAACTCGGTCTTCATTTTGCCTTGAATTTGTACTTTGATAATCTTGATGTTGAATTTTCCTTCTCACTTGAAGTCCTCAAGCTTGAAATCTTGAGCTTAAATTCACCATCATTTCCTCACCTTCCTAGCTTCTCCTCCAATTCACCTTGCAAAACAAAGGAGAAAAAAGCATTAAGTTTCATAAAATTGACAAGTATAACAAAATGAAGAAATCTGGAAGCTTTCATGACAATTGGATCAACATCAAAATGAAATGGATTTTCCCAAAAATTTCTTCAAGTTTAAGACTCAATTCCTTCATTTTCTTGCAGATGTCAAATTCCAATTTCATCGATAAATTGATTTTGATCTTGCAACCTGACGTGGATCTTGTTAAAATTTTTGGGAAATAAACTGGTTTTTCAATGCATGACATGTCTAGATTTCCTTCAATTTTCCCCAATTATATTGAACACCATATTGGAAGCTCATTTGTCTACTCTATTTGTACACCCACCTATTTTCTTATGCTATTCCATCTTTCATAGAATATGTAAAGGGAATCTTTACATTATTTGTACACTTTTTCTTAGTTGATTTGATGGTGTATTTGTTTTGCCTGACAACTAAGAACCTGTTATTATCCTTCCACTTACCATTGTATTGTAATATGCGCATGAAGGAGGTAGAAGCTTATTTATTTTTGATTCAAAAATTGATAGGATAGGTTCTAATAAATTTATGATCCTTACGAATTGAAAGGATTACAAATTTAATTGTTGTTATAACAGTCTACTTCTGAATGTGTAATTGATTGCTGTGTTAGTACATTTGACATCCTTTTTCTATGAAAATTATTGACCATTAATGAAAATGGTTTAGGTTGGTCGGGGTATAGAAGGAAAATTTTTTTATGCCATAAAATGGCCATATGCAAAAGGAATTAACTCCAAAGGTTTTGTAACCTAGAAAACCCCAAATTTGGTGCCCTCTAACCCTGGTTTTTAGGGCCTCTTCAAAATCCTGTCACAACTCACTTTTGCAACCAATTGGTGATTGAATCACGTTCCAATCAACATAATAAACTATTCCAAAACATAAAATAGATACCTTATGTGGACAGATCATCCACTGTTACACTTGAGCCACCATTTTCACTGGTTTCTTTCACCGTTCTTGACTATAATCACTTCTAACTCGCTTGGATCTGCATATGCACGGTCAAATTTGTATAATACAAGTTAATAATTGTCATTCCATGAATTAGGCCTTATATTATTCATGGAATGACTTCCATTTATCTAAAACTCTACTGCAATAACAAAATAATTAAAAGATAACCACTGTTCTACACTAGCGCAACAACAAATTCAAAGTAAACTGAAACTCATCAAATAGAAAGTCAATTTGGTTAAAAAGACTCTGTCAATGCATATATAATTCAACCAAGTTAATAGAGTTTAAAATAGTCATCGAATTGCATAGAACAATAAAGTTTTATTGTCTTTTCGTTCACCAAAACATACACCAGTCTGTTCTCACTATTTTGTAACAGAGACTCCCTATGACCATTCATAACATAACCATTCCAACTAACAGGGAACATAACCATCCCATAACTTCCTAACATAACCATTCCAACCAACTATCATCATTCCCTCAGTGTTACATCTCAGTGAATGACAATAAGGTTCCTAATGCATCTCCACTTGGAATCTATTGTTCCTAATGTACCTTGAAACATATGAATCATTCCTATTTGTGCATCCTCATTGTTTGTCTCATATTCATGTGTAGTTGATTTAAAAAATAGAGAAATTTACCACCACACATCAAACATAAGGCACATTTGATTGAAAGATTGGTCATTGTCCCTATAATGACTGTCCCAGAATGACAACATTTTGGTGAGTTAATTTGTTTGTGTAGAAGTATGAATGGATTGGCCAGATCAAATGATTGGAATGGACATGGGCAGAGTATAGAAGAGTTTAGAATGATGTTAGAGTTTCTTGTGGATGAGAAGGCAAAGCCATAGTGCTTAGGGGAATAGTGTGATGACTGTCCCATATCCATTCCACATGAATATGAGATAGACAATGAGTATGCCTTGATAAAATTGTTTGTGAATTCCTTAAAAGAAATTGCCAAAGAATGGTACAAAAATATCCTAGACAGTAGTACTATTTCTTCATATTCATATTTCTTCATATTTCTTCTAAATAGTGTGATGACTATCCCAACTAGAGAATCACAACTTTATATTATAGGTTCTTCATGGCACTATAAAGGTCTCGATGCAATCCAAAACCAATTCTTATTCATATTTTTCTGATAGAGAATCATAGGTGTGCATGTATATTTTTTTAGACAGTAAAAATTGACATTCAAATAAAAAGATATATTGATTTGATGAGTACTTGGCAAGCTGATTTTTGACTTACACTTGGATTTGGATTTGGTTTTGGTTAAAACAATTAGCCAGTAACTTGGCATTTAAAAAAAATACTGAATTAAAAATTTGATTTAAAGCTATTTTCTCTTTCTTTTCCATTGTATTCTTTATTTAAAGTGCTCAATATGTTTGACAATACTACACATGAATATGAGATAGACAATGAGTATGCCTTGATAAAATTGTTTGTAAAGTGCCAAAGAATGGTACAAAAATATCCTAGACAGTAGTACTATTTCTTCATATTCATATTTCTTCATATTTCTTCTAAATAGTGTGATGATTGTCCCAACTAGAGAATCACAACTTTATATTATAGGTTCTTCATGGCACCTTTCAACTTGTCCAATTATGCAAACTGCCTTGCCTGGGGCAGCTGTATCTAGTTGTGAGATTTTCATATCATATTTCTCTCAGTAAGAATAGTTGTGGCATCGGATCCTTCAACTGTTTGTGGACCCTTTGTCTATCTAGGAGATTTTTGTACCTTGAAACATATGAATCATTCCTATTTGTGCATCCTCATTGTCTGTCTCATATTCATGTGTAGTTGATTTAAACAATAGATTCATCACTACAATGAGAAAGTTACCACCACACGTCAAACATAGGGTGCATTTGATTGAAAGATTGGTCATTGTTTACAAGACAAAGGGTACACAAACAGTTGAAGGATCCTATGCCACAATTATTCAGCTTACTGAGAGAAATATGAGGGATTCTCTAGTTGGGACAGTCATCACACTATTCCCCTAAGCACTATGGCTTTGCCTTCTCATCCACAAGAAACTCTAACATCATTATAAACTCTTCTATACTCTGCCCATATCCATTCCAATCCATTGATCCAATCCATTCATACTTTTCTCATTGACCTTTCCATCATCCATCATTACCAAACTTCTCATTTTCTAGTACTGTCCTTTGCATAATGCTGCCTTGGATGAATGTCCTTTAGTGGACTGTCACCTTATCCTCCATACTGTTAGTGAGTCATGCTATTGAGCCTCTAAAATATTTCATCTACTTCTTGCAAAAAATTGACTTGCTGTCTACTCTCCTTTGATCTTCCATCAAGAACTATTGCATGCTCATTGTTGTTTGGCATGACTGTCATGGGATGATTGTCCTCATTGTGATGTTTCTTGTGGCTATACTTGGATTGTTGGTTGTCTTCAGCTGTCTTCAAAATTTTACCTTCACGGTTAACTAAAAATCCTTTGAGATCAACGTTCTTTTGACACCAACTTGTTTAACATTGACTATTATACCTATTAGTTCATCATTCCCTTGGCCTAGTTTGCTTTGTTCAACTCCAACAACATTTGTGATTGTCACATGACCATTTAGATTGTCTTCCATTTTAGCCTTTTAAATTCTTCACAGGACTGACTGTTCTATGGTTTTCCTTTCTTGTTTCTATATGGAAACCATTATCAACATGCCATCCAATGTTTTCAAAGGCCGTTCTTGTCTTGCTTGTAAGATTTTATAGATTGTTTCTACACAACCTTAATGTTTGGACTTACAATTGTCCAGTATTTTCTTAGGAAAGACTGTCACTTCAACATGAAGGCTATCATAATTTTGTTTTAGCACTATCCACTGATATTTATGGGACTTGAATTTCCATCTATTGGACTATCATTTTTGTTCACCATCCTTTTATAGACTGAATTTCTCTAAAATAATGACAAATGCCAAGGCAAAAAGGCAGTAAATAATATAAGCTCCTCAAGCATGAGTTGGATGATGGGGATACATTAGTTCTTATATCTACATAATCCACATCATCCAACACATGCTTGTGGACCAACATTGGATGTAGATCATATTTACTGTCTCATAATGACTTACTAGGATAGGTACCAATCTTAGTATTATGAGATAGTAAATAATATAAGCTCATCAAGCATGAGTTGGATGATGTGGATACATTAGTTCTTATATCTACATAATCCACATCATCCAACTCATGCTTGAGGAGCTTATATAATAATCAACTGATTAATGTTTTTGGTTTTGATGTAGTCCTCTCCAACTCATGCTTGAGGAGCTTATATAATAATCAACTAATTAATGATTTGAGGGACATTTTAATTGCTTGTTCTAATCACTGATTTGAGGAACATTGAAAATGACTATGAATGAAGACTGTATTCTTATTGTTTTGAAATTTTATGAGGGGTTTTATGTAATCTTAGGTTGGAATCAAATCCATTGTTTGATTATGGGAAGAAGCACTGTTGTAAACCAATAGAGAACTGCTAGGGACAATGAACTCCACACTTGGAGACTTGAAATATCTACTAATCAGTGAATGTTGACATTACATATAATGCGGAAAACAATGTAGTCAACCTTATTGAGAAACCTAAACTTATTCCAAAACCTAGGCTTGCAAGGTTAAAATGACCTTTTTTTCATCCCTCCTTGAATAGACCCTTACCATCTTGCACTTGTGCAATGATAGGACACCAATGTTGCTAATTAAGGTTGGTGGGATGATTATGCCTATCTTGAAAAAAGACTGTCAAATAATTATGCTTTCAAATCAATTACCTATCGATGTATCCCTTGCGAGGGAGAGAAGCCAAACACATAAAGAACATGCACATAAACACAACAACTGAAAAACTTAAATGGAATACACCAAGAAGTACCAAATGATGAATGCTCAATTGTTGTAATGGAAAAGCAATATCAGAACCGTCCATTTATAGTCCTAATGATTTTGGAAATTGTTGACAAAGAGTGTTTCTTTTTTTGATTATAGTATAAATGATTTTTCTATATTCGTAATGATTTTTCTTATTTCTTGTCTTTTGTCCCTTTTTTATTTCCTATGTCTGTGCTTCATGACAGGATTTTGTCACCTTCTTTTGATGGTATATTTCATTCACTCTATGTGGAATACTATTTTCTTCACTATTTTATTTCAGCTTCATATTTATTTCATTTTTCATATACACACAGACTACACATGCTGATAAAAAAATGAGCTATTTGATTTAGGTTTACTTTTCATTATTGTAAATGGTTAATATTTCTGATGGTACTCCTTGGTGTATTTGGACTGTAAAAATAATCATATAAAAATAATAAATGTAGTAATGATGGTGCGGTGCATTATTGATATAGGTTCAATGACTCTTGTCAATGTGCCAAACTGTCAATGTGCCAAACTGTCAATGTGGAGGTGGGAAGTGTGTGTTGAAGACTTCATAGACATTGAACAACCTTGGATGACAATTTTGGTGTTGCCCTAATCAAAAAAGGGTTGCTAATGTGTATATATTTAAAGTTTCTAATGTAAATACTATTCATTATAATATAAGAACTAATGTAGACTGGGTATCACAGGGAAATAATGGCTGTGAATACTTTAGTTGGGTCGATGACAACTCATCTACATCTATCAACCCATCTCCACTTCTCCATGATGAAGGATTTGAGTGCAAAACGTGTCAGGCTAGGGAAAATTCTAAAATTATATTTTTACGATGCCTTCTCTATATTGTAATCGCATATCTAATTTGTTGCGACCATATGCAGAGATGAACTCAGGAATTAGTTAGTTTAGTATTTTCATATTGTAACTAATATTTTAATAATTCTTCATGTTTATGGCTCATGGGAGCCCCAATCTGCTATCAATCACATGATTTAACATATAGTGTTTTCTTGGTTGTTCCATTTGTTCCTTGACCTTGACTATGGATTGACTATCTCTTTTGCATGTTTTTCAAGAGTTTTCCCACCAATAAAAACATAAATAACACATTGAACTTAATCTACGGATGTTTTGTGGTATGAAGTCTCGCTGAAGTTTGAGTGTAGCATGGTATCAAGTCTCACTGAAGAATAGTACTGTAGAGAGCAGGCGTACCATACCAAGGAAGTTTGACAAGAACAAGGAATATGGCTTAAATAGAATGGGAAGATGTCTTTCTAGCCTGGGCTTGGATCCTTCAACAATTAGCTTGATAATAAATGAAGCAAATGAGAGCTGAGCAATTAGCTTCCTAAGAAAAATCTTGTAAATGAACTATGTGTACCCCAATTCCTGTGCCTTCTGCACATACCTAAATGATATATTTGAAACAAGGGTAAATTTAGCCTTACCCTTGTTGTTTCAAATATATCATTTGGGTACACATAGAGGGCACATTAATTGGGGTACATATAGTTCATTTATGGGCTTTTTCTTGGATAGCTAATTGCTCATCTGTCATCTACAATTATTATTAAGCTAATTGCTGAAGGATCTAGGCTCAGGCTAGAAAGATGTTATCCCAAACACATAAAAAACATACACATAAACACGAAAACTGAGAAACATAAATGTAGATTTCACAATAGCTGAGAAACATAATTGTAGGCATCATGGTCACAATTTTTTGGAGACAACATAATTGAGTTGTATACCTAGACGATGGAGAGAAACCTCTGCTCCTCCGATTCCAAGTTGACACTGCGGGATCCAAAGACCATAGATAAGGAATAAATTGAGAGAGTGGAGGAGGACCATAACAACCAAAATAATACAGGACGAACCTCAAGTTAAATGAGGCAATTGTAAATATTTTAATAAAATTCTATTAAAATGTTTGCAGTTGCCTCATTTAACTTGAGGTTTGTCCTCTATTATTTTTGTCATTATGGCCCTCCTCCGCTCTCTCAATTTATTCCTTATCTATGGTCTTGGGATCCCACATTGTCAACTTGGAACCGGAGGAGCAGAAGTTGATCTTATCATTTGGGTATACCACTCAATTACGTTGTCTCCAAAAAAATGTGATCATGATGCCTACAATTATATTTCTCAGCTATTGTGTCCCAGGACCCCTTATGACCCTTTACGACCATTTACGACCTCTAAGAATACATCTTAGAGGTCTTAAAATGTCATAAAGGGTCATAAGAGGCTCCTAGGAGGGGCCAGATGAGCTTTCACCTTCACATGGTTGGCCCTGTTAAGTAGAGAATGTTAATTAAACTATTCTTGAAACATAATTGTAGGCATCATCGTCACATCGGGGATGAAACTATTCCAAGTTGACACTATGGGATGGAGAACAACTTGGAACCAGAGGTGTAGAAGTTGCTCTCCATCGTCTAGGTATACCACTCAGTTATATCATCTCCAAAAAAATGTGACCATGATGCCTACAATTATGTTTCTCAGAGAATGCTAAACTATTCTCAAAACAAAGAGAAGTTCAAAGAGAAGCTGGCAACAACCAACAAATGAGTGTGGACACCTGAAGATAAATATCAAATAGGGGAAAAGCACCTACAACAACAAAGGCAATAGCTGTAGATATAGATAAGGATATCACATAAATCCCTAATTTAGTGTTTTAGAGAACAAACGATGGACTGTGAATTAGGCATTTCTGTGATATCATCATCTAAATCTATTATTTACATTGGAATGCAACTTGCGGATATTGATATTGCACCAGCCGAGCATGATGGAGGCATCGATTCTAATGTGAATTGTAGTACTCAAGGTATACATTTTCTATTCAAATTTTGATTAATGAATATTTAATACAAGAAAATATATTCAATTTTTTAAGGTGGATTAGTTGTGATGATGAGACGTGCCATTAGATGTTAACTGTGATAGTCCTCTTGGTTTCAAGCAATGCAGAAGGAGAAGCCTAGTTTAATATGCAATCTCTCGCAGAATATGCATGGATATCAGGTGGAGTTGAAAAACACAACAGGGTTTCATTTTTGATAGAGGTCTTTAATTGCATATTTTAAGCTATAAACCATCGCGAAAATGTAAATGTGTTGTGTTTTTTCAACTCCACCTACTGTGCGTGCATATTATACTTGTGTTACACATGCATTCTTGATTCAGAGTGGGAAAAATCTTATTTTTGATGCGAGGGAGAGAAGCCAAACACAAAGAACATGCAAATAAACATGACAGCTACAAAACATAAATGTAGGTATCACAATAGCTGAGAAACATAAATGTAGGTATCATGGTCCCAATTTTTTTGGAGACACAACATAATTGAATGCTATACCCGGGTAAGTGCACAAAGATGGGGGGACCAAAAAGGGGGTATAAGTTGCCACTTTTTTTCTTGAAATCAGCAAACTCTGAACTTCAACAAGAAATTGAAGATAGTTAGACTCAAAATTTTAAGATGTGACAAAACAAGAGTTGCAATACTCTCAATCTAGTTCCTAAGCTACTAACTTATTTTGAAAATGGTGTAGATTAAGGCCCTCAAAAAGGGGGAGCACAAAAAGTGGTCCTATTTTTGGTCCAAAAACATAACATAGCGTCTGGTGTGCTCCCCTAAAATGTTAACTTTTTTTTTGAATTTTTTTAATCGCTCAAGTGAGAAGTTAGCTAACACCATGTAGTTTATCCTGGATTTTTTTGGTAATTTTTTGATGAACGTATAATTTTTGATGAATTTACGAAGTGCACACATCTTGAAAACATGAAATTTCTGTGTGCTCCCCCTAGAAATCATTTAAAACTAATTGAAAATTAAATTTTTTTTTTTTTAAAGTGTGTAGAATGGAGTCTAGTTTCTAAAAAATGTAACTTATTGTAAAATTCGATGAAGGAGCCAAAATCTATGTCCAAAATACTGCATGTTGGTTTTTTACAAAAAATAGACATACACACAAAAGAAATTAGAGTTGAAAAACTTAACATAATCAGAATTCAAAATAAATTATATGCTTAGATAGCTAACAGAGAGATCTACAATATCATGTTGTCTGATTTTTACGTTCTTGAGCCACGAGTAAACCTGACGAGGAGCACACAAAAAAAGATGTCATTTTTTTGTATGTCTGGTGAAAAACATGTCTGAGGCCTATTTCAATCATCCAAGCCTTTGGGTTGGATCTCCAAGGCAAATCCAAGCCTTAGGAATGGTAAATTCAAATAATTTTACAAAGCGCGCATGCCCTAAAGCATGCACGCCCTATAGGGCGTGCGCCCTATGTAAAAAATAAAAAATTTACATAGGGCGTGTGCCCTATGTAAGATACAAATTTATATAGTGAGAGAGAGAGGGGGGGGGGGTTAATTTATACAAAGAGAGGGAGGGGTAATTTATACAAATATAAACATTTAAGTATAAGTTTGATAATTTTAATTTCTTATACTTTAAGTTATATTTGTATAAATTATAAAATATAATGCTTTTCAGGATGTTTGGGATAGGTTCCAGCTTCATAGGAGTTCACATGCAGATTCTAGATTTGAACAATTACAGACTTAGCCAAATTTCAGGATTCAGCAAGGCTTCAGTAGGGTTACCTGCCACAATCCATCATGGATTTCTAAGGTCAAACTGAAGCTGGCAAAAGGATTCCCAAAGGGTTTTAACTCATTTTATCACAAATCACTTGGTTTTGACAACCATCTCTATGATAGACTTAGCTTAGCTCTCTCTCTCTCTCTCTCTCTCTCTCTCTCTCACACAGACACCACACACACACACACACACACACAAACACATCACCCTCTCTATCTCTCCCCTTATCTAATCTCTCTCTTTCATTACCCCCTCTCTCTCTCTCTCCACATCACCCTCTCTCTCCCCCTTATCCAATCTCTCTCTCTCTCTCACACACACACACACAGGACACACATCACCCTCTCTCTCTCTCTCTCCCTCTTATCTAATCTCTCTCTTTCATTACCCCCTCTCTCTCTCTCACTCACCCTCTCTCTCTCCCCCTTATCCAATCTCTCTCTTTCATTACTCTTTGTCTCTGTCTCTCTATCTCTATCTTTGTCTCTGGTCTCTCGCTATCTCTCTGTCTCTTCTGTCTGTCTATCTCTCTCTCTCTCTCTCTCTCTCTCCTCCTCCCTCTCTCTCTCTCTCTCTTCTCTCTCTCTCTCTCTCTCTCTCTCTCTCTCTCTCTCTCCTCTCTCTCTCTCCTCTCTCTGACTCTCTCTCTCTCTCTCTCTCTCTCTCTCTCTCTCTCTCTCTCTCCTCTCTCTCTCTCTCTCTCTCTCTCTCTCTCTCTCACACAGCACACACACACACACACACACACACATCACCCTCTCTCTCTAAAACACACACACACACATCACCCTCTCTCTTTCTCCCCCTTATCTACTCTCTCTCTTTTATTACTCTCTGTCTCTGTCTCTGTCTCTGTCTCTCTATCTCTCTGTCTCTGTCTCTGTCTCTGTCTCCTCTCTCACACATTACCCTCTCTCTCTCTCTAAAACACACACACACACACACATCACCCTATCCATCCCCCCCCTCTCTCTCTCTCTCTCTCTCCTCTCTCTCTCTCTCTCTTTCATTACCCTCTCTCTAAAACACACACACACACACATCACCCTATCCATCCCCCTCCTCTATCTCTCTGTCTCTCTGTCTCTGTCTCTATCTCTCTCTCTCTTTGTGTGTGTGTGTGTGTGTGTGTCTCTCTCTCTCTCTTTGTGTGTGTGTGTGTGTGTGTGTGTCTCTCTCTCTCTCATTAGCCTCTTTCTATCCCCTTATCTACTGTCTCTCTTTCATTACCCTCTCTCTCTTTCTCTCCAGAGTGAGAGATAAGGGAGAGAGAGAGAGAGGGAGAGATAGAGAGAGGTTTGAGATGTGTGTGTGTGTGTGTGTGTGAGAGAGAGAGAGAGAGAGAGAGAGGGTAATGAATGAGAGAGAGTAGATAAGGGGGAGAGAGAGAGAGGGAGGGTAATTAGTCTCTCTCTCTCTCTACCTTATCTACTCTCTCTCTCTCTCTAACTCAGGAGAGAGAGATAAGGGAGAGAGAGA
>BSBK01007320.1:0-122500 GCA_027943335.1 Chamaecyparis obtusa
TATAAATATATATATATATATATATATATATATATATATACCTATATATATATATATATATATATATATATATAGGTATACTATATACATACATATATATCTATATATGTATATATATATATATCTATATAGATATATATGTATGTATATATATATACCTATATATATATATATATATATATATATATATATATATATATATATATATATAAATGTTTAAGTTTAGTCTATTTAATAGGATTTTTTTGATATGTTTATAATATTAGAAATTAAAATTAAATACTATTATAATAAGTTTGATTTTGGTTTAGATTTAGTTAAAAGGGTTGTATTGTTAGATTTACACTAATAGCAATTTTTGTCGATATGTTTATTTAATTATTGTTTAAATAGATCGTATCTATTTAATTAATTTTAAAATTCTTTTTATTAGATTTAAATGTATGTGTTGAAATTAATATGTTTATATTCTAGAGTTATGCATTAATTTAGTTTTGTTTAAAATTAAATTATAATAGTTGATCTAATTAAATATTAAATTGTGTTTTTAAAATATTAATAATGTAGTTAATTTTATTTTATTATTTGATATTCTAATAGGTTAGTTTTATTTAAAGATATAAAATGATCAAATGGATAACCGAATTATGGATTTAAATAGGAAGTTTCTTTTTCATTTTAGATGGTTTATTTAAATAAATTTATTTATGAACTCGTCTTAATGGAACTAATATTGTTAATTAATTTTAGATGGACATATTGCCGATAGGACGTTTTAAACGTCTCCTTGACGACGAGTCTCTAGTCTTTTTAGACATTAGGGGTCATAATGACCATTTCATGCACAATTGATTTTTGGTCAACTCGTAGTCAAACCTTGGGCTAGCACCTCAGTTTGCGTGCATAACCCCTCTCTATTTTATTGTAAACCTTAGATGCTTGTAGAAAGCCAATTTAATGCACGATTGACTTCTTGGTCAACTTAGTCAAACCTTGGACATCAGCTCAGTTTGCATGCATGAACCTTACCCTAACATGTTTTAACCTTAGTAGAACCTTGTCGGTCATATTTGGGCACAATTGACTTTTTGGTCAACCCTCAGTCAAACCTTGGTCAAATGCCTCAATTTGCGTGCCCAAGTATTCCTATATAAGATTTTATTTCCTTTTAGCTTGGTTGCATGTATTTCGATGCATGGTTGACTTTGGTAAACTCTAGTTGACTTCTGGTCAACTATCTCAATTTGCGTGCCTGTCAAAGCTTGTAGTCTAGGGAACCCTATAGTATAGTTTGGAGTTGTTTAGTGAAGTTTGACTTTTGGTCAAACTTGGTCAACCTTCCATGGTTTGACCCTTGGGGTGTTTTTAGATACTTTATTGTTTCAGTCATTTGTTTCTCTTTGCACCATTTTGCATGCACGTAGAGTCTTTTTCCAGTTAGTATGTCTCCTCTTATTTGCGTATGTTGGTATGTTGTAGTTGGTTAGTAGGTTTTGGAAAAAAAATTTGTAGTTTTGTTTTGCTCACTTTTTGGGCATGACATTTTGGTATCAAAGCCTATAAAGGGGGATATAGTGGGTCTACATAGACAAGAGGATCTCAACAGTCCAGACCTCAGGGCATTCAGGTTCAAAATCGAGGACCATGTTATACTTGTGGTGTCATGGGCCACATATCTAGGGAATGCCCTCAGAAGGGAAGTCAACAGACATCAATGTCCGAGCCTATAGTTGGGAACATGGGCCAGTCCCACAGAGTGTTTGCAGTGGTAGACAACCGCCAGGCAAAGCATCAGGCCATAGTCGTTGAGGCATCAGGTACGATCAGAGGTAGTGTTGTTTCTATCCTTTTTGATACTGGAGCTACTGACTCCTTTGTTTCTCCATTGGTCATGGAGTGTTGTGGGCTAGTGGCAGCTAGGTAGGATATTAGGTGGGAAGTTGAGTTAGCTTCAGGAGCTAGAGTATTGGTTACCTCGATGGTTAGGGAGTGCTCGATTTAGATTGGTAGTTGGACCACCTTAGCAAACCTCAGAGTTACACCTCTTGGATCTTACAGACTAGTTCTTGGCAAGGATTGGCTATATAATCACAAGGCCAAGATAGATTGTCGTAAGATGTTGATCGAATGCTTGGATGATGATGGAAATGCTACTGTGATATCTGGAATCCAGATGCCTATATCCCTTCGTATGATCTCCACTATGCAACTTAAGCGAAGCATGTAGAAGGGATGTCAGTTGTTTGCTATCACCATCAGTGATAGGAAAGATGAGGTAGAACAAGAATCCTCATTGGATGACCATCCCATTCTACAAGATTATGCAGACATGTTTCCCTTAGAGCTACCTAGTATGCCACCTCGAGAACGGTAGACTTTCACATAGATCTAGTACCAGGAGCAGAACCGGTTTCCAGAGCACCTTACATGATGACCACTAATGATCTTAATGAGCTCAAGTTACAACTTGAGGAACTGCTAGAGAAAGGACACATTCATCCTAGTGTTTCTCCTTGGGGGTGCACCTGTTATCTTCGTGAAGAAGAAGGATGAATCTCTTAGGTTGTGTATGGATTACCGACAGTTGAACAAGGTTACCATCAAGAATCGATATCCACTTCCTAGAATTGATGACCTGTTTGATCAGCTTTAGGGCACCAGAGTGTTCTCTAAGATTGACCTTAAATCAGGTTATCACCAGTTGAGGATAGTGGATAGTGATATCCACAAGACCGTATTCCGTACTAGATATGGCCACTATGAGTTCACCGTGGTTCCATTCGGTCTTACAAATGCTCCAGTTGTATTCATGAGTCTTATGAATGGAGTATTTGTACTTTCCTTGACAAATTTATGGTGGTGTTCCTTGATGATATCTTGATCTATTCAAAGAATGAGAGAGAGCATGAAGAGCACCTAAGGACAAGTTTTGCAGTGCCTTAGAGATAATCAACTTTATGGCAGCTTGTTGAAATGTGCCTTCTTCATATCAAAGGTCAAGTATTTGGGCCATGTGATATCTGGCGATGGGATCTCAGTAGACCCATCGAAGATTGAAGCCATTATGAATTGGCCAATACCTACCTAGAGTGACTGAAGTGAGAAGCTTCATGGGTTTAGCAGGTTATTACAGACAGTTTGTTGAGGGTTTTCTTGAGTGGCACACCCTATTACTTCTCTTCAGCAAAAGGGAAAGAGGTTTGAGTGGACTGAGAAGTGTGATCAAGATTTTTAGGAGCTCAAGAGAGCATTGACCAGTACACCCATTCTTGTTGTGCCAAAGCCTTCAACAAAGTTTGTAGTTTGCACAGATGCTTCCTTAAATGGTTTAGGGGAAGTTCTTATGTAGGATGAGTGAGCTATGGCCTATGAGTCTAGGAAACTAAAGACTCACGAGCTCAACTATCCTACCCATGATCTCGAACTTGCAGCAGTGGTGCATGCTTTAGTGAGATGGTAACACTTCCTTTCAGGACATCGATTTGAACTTCATTCAAACCATCATAGTCTACAGTACATCTTCACACAACTGAACCTTACTGCTAGGCAACGGAGATGGATGGAGTTCTTGTGTGAATATGACTTTGATTTTCACTACATCAAGGGGAAAGCTAATGTTTTCATAGATGCTTTGAGTAGGAAACGACATGAGATTTCTTCTATGTATACAAGCACAAATTTGAGAGATCACATTCTTCGTCACTTACCTGATGATGAGTTATATGCAGAAGTGAGTGAGTTTATTTGGTCTCAGAGACCCCTTGAAGGGAAGTATGCAAATTATATTATGGAGTCAGATGGAATCTTACATCATAGAGGACACATCTACGTACCTTCTTCCAGAGGATTGCGTGAGTTTTTCATGCTAGAGGTCCATAGAGCCCCTATGTAGCACATCCTGGAGTGAAGATGCATGTCATTTTGAGGCAGTTATATCATTGGCCAGGCATGGAGAATGCAGATTGTTGAGTTGGTAGCTAGGTGCCTAGAATGCCAGAGGGTGAAGGCAGAACACCGACATCTAGGTGGTCTACTTCAACCCCATGAGATACTAGTGTGGAAGTGGGACACCATATCTATGGACTTCATCATTGGTCTTCCTATGTCATCTCCCCATCATGGTGACAGTTGACAAGTTGACCAAGGTGGCTCATTTTTCACTAGTGCATACTACCTTTACTACACCATCAGTGGCACATGTGTTCTTGCAAGATATTGTCAGAATATATGGCATACCTTGTAAGATCATCTTAGATAGAGATTCTCTCTTCACTTCATCCTTTTGGAGAGAACTGCAGGCATCGATGGGCACTAGGCTCAACTTTAGTACGACCTATCATCCTGAGACTAATGGACAAACTGAAAGGGCCAACCAAGTGTTTAAGGACATGCTTCACATGTATGTTATGGACCATCAGACCTGGTGGGAGGAATACCTACACTTAGTGGAGTTTGCCTATAACAATGGGCATCATACATCCTTGTGTATGCCTCCATACTAGGCCCTTTATGGTAGACCTTGCAGAACACCACTCAGTTGGGATAGGATCAAGGATAGAGTTTCCATTGGTCCTAAATTAGTCAGACATATGGAGCACTAGGTGACCTTAATTAGGTAGCTTTTTGGAGAGGCTTAGGATAGACAAAAGAAGTATGCCAATGCGAAGAGGATTAATCGAGCTTACTTAGTAGGAGACATGGTCTTTTTGAGAGTGCGACTGCATAAGAGTCCAATTAATTTTGGAAAGGGCTCTAAGCTAGCACCTCATTTTGTTGGACCTTGAGAGGATAGGACTAGTTGCTTACCGTTTAGCTTTTCCACCTAGTCTGTCATGCATCCATGATGTGTTTCATGTTTAAGTTTTGAGAAAGTATGTTTATGATGAGACTCATGTGATAGATTGGGATGCCTTGTAGGTAGAGTCAGATGGACAGATGGCATTGGATCCCATTTTTATTTTGGCTCGATGGACCCTGGCACTTCGAGGTAGGGCACTAGACTAGGTTAGGGTCCAGTGGGATTGGTAATGACGAGGTCACAACTTCATGGGAGGATGCAACACATATGAGATCAAAGTACCCTCACCTCTTTGATGAACTCTAGGAGGCCGTTCATTCCTAGAGGGGGTGGATGTGAGACCTACCTGACAGTCATATTAATAATGCTTTCAGTACTTATTTCATAGACATACTTGACTATTTGAGACACCTATGTATTTAAGGATCTGTTGAATCATATGCTATATGTTCGGTACCTGATTATGTAATCAAGGTACAATCAAGATACTATATGTTTTGATTCAATATTAGTTTATGATGATGTCACATATGATGTACTATGGTGTTAAATACTATTGTGATGAAAAGTTGGTTTAGGAAACCGATGTTATGCTAGTTATTTCATTCACAGACATAGTTTTGTACCATGCAGTATTGATGATGTATCATATTTTATATCATGTGATTTGGAGCTATTGATGTGTGCAATGACTGTGCAGGATTAGTTGACCATGGATCTAAATGCAGGGACCCATTATTGGAACCTATGTTATATACCGTGCATTCTAAGGTCCTCTTTGTATAAAGAAATGTGGACCTCATTGTATAGTGATTATTTCATGAATGTGGTTTGCGTGTGTGTATTTAATTTAGTCATTGTATATGTGAATTAGCCATGTCATTTGTTTTAATTAAATGTGCCAAATTTGGCAAATGGTTGCATAAGTGTTGGCATGGTTAGTGAAATGTATTTGGTTGGGTCAAGGGTTTGACTAGGGGTTAACCTTAGGGTAGAATCAAGTTACCTTGGGTTGGGAAGTTTTTAGGTAGTCAACCTTGACTTGGAAATCCGTGGTTAAACTTTAGGTGGAGTCTAGGAGGGTCATTTGGGCTCTGATGGGTTAACTAGGGTCAGTTTTAGCTACCGAGGTTGATACCTTAGGGGTTAGGGGTCATTTTTAGCCCATTAAGAGCCTTAAAACTCATTTATGACACCCCTAAAGTCACGATTTCAAAGTTGGGCGAATTTGAAGAGTTGTGAGGTTTTGGTTAACCTCTCTCTTCTTCCCAAATTTTCTTTCAACTCCATTAATGGGAAGGAAGGCAAGTGGGAAGAAGGGAATGGAAGTTTCTTCCCCTCTTGTGATAGGTTCCTTGTTTATAGAGATTTAGCCTATTTAGGGAAAGATTGGGGAAGGGTTTGAGTGTTCACCCACTCTCTAGTTTTAGAGACCATTCACATTAGAAGAAGCTTTGGGAAGGATTAGCTCGGAAGGAATTTCAAAATTTCAACCCTTTCTTGGACTAAGGTTGGCCCTTGTGATATTTCTTACTTTTCTTGCATGTGTTTGAGCTTGGAGCTCCATTAATGGAGTCCATGGCTTTTTTATGGTTTTTGTTTTGAAATTTATGTTTTGTAAATTTATGTTTTTCCTCTGTGAATTCAATTTTGGATGGATTCTTCAAGGATTACTCACCCTAGGGAGGGTGGAGTAACTTTGAAGGGGGTAGTAGGAATAAGACCCAAGATGTGCAGAGTCTCCCATGTGTGGAGGGATATACATGGGGTTCCACGATACCCATGATGCCAAGTATGGCCTATAGGCACCTGGGGGGCATAAGGAGAGTTAGACCACATATTTTTGAAGATGGTCTTCCCAAGTCCATGTGTGGCTTGGGAAATTTTTATTTTTACTATGGCTTCTCCTCCTGGTAGTCCACCTCCACCCTATTTTTAGGAAGGTCTCTTGGAGACCTTCCTCTTGTTAAACCCTGTTGGGAAAATCGTTTATGTGTCTTCATGTTTTGATTGTTTCCTTCTTGTTAGTGTTACTATTTGTATCTCGTTCCTCACTAGATCCCTTAGTTCGGGGGTGGCCTTGAAAAAGCCTAGGTTGGGAGGTGAGCATCCGTGGTCAACCTCGTTCTATTAGGTACAATTGGAAACTTGGAGCTAGCAAGTTCGTTGAGTGAAAATTTGAAGTTGTAATTTTCCATGTTTTATGTTTAAATAGAAATTAGGTTCTCTATGTAATCCTCTTTTGAGTTGTAAATCCTATTTTGTGTTTAATGAAATTACAGAATTAATGAATATTTGATTTTGACTACGTTATAGAAATGGATTATGTTGCAATTTTAATTTTCTAATTTTCATCAAAATATTTGTTTGATATTATTGAGAAAATGATAGTTTGAAGAAATTTTTATGTTCTTAGTCAATTATTTAAATTATTAATTTCTTAGTTATTATGGTAATTCGAATTGTAATTTTTAAATTAAAATCGTTATTAAGATGATTAAAGTTTTCAAGTTGCTTTGTAGAACTTGGAATTTCAAAATCAAATGTAACATTTACTTGCTTGGAAATTTGAATTTGAATTCATTTAATGATATCATGAGAAACTAAACATTTAGAAAGTTTTATTTTTATAATTAGGATTTTTTTTGAAAAATTTATCAAAAAAATAAATTGCCTGAAACAAAAAAAAGTTTCCTACAATTCGTTATGCATCTAATATTGAAGGCATTTTCGTAATTAAAAATTAAAAAAATAAATCCTTATATCCCCTATTTTAGTTTTCAAGGATTTATTCTCACCAGTAAATAACTAAATTATTTATATTTTTAATAAATATATTTAATATAAAAAATATAAACTGAAAAAAAAACTAACTAATCTTAATTAAGTTTAAATGTGATTTAACGTTGGGCGCTTTGTTTTAAAAAGAAACAAAAAATAATATTAATCAATTTTTTATAAAGGGTCGGGGCCAGGCCGAAGCCCTAACCCCCTTCCCTGCATTGTGGCAGCGGGTGGAGGCTGGCGGCGCCAACCCCTCACGCCACCATTGTGCAAACACAAGTAGCGGAAGCGGCACTTGCGCCGGCTCCATTCCCCCCAAACCACTGTTTTCCCCCTCTCTCCCTCCATCGCGCCTCCTCTGCGTACATGGAAGATCAAACGTAGGGCGCGTGGAATGGAGAACAAACACTAAGGGTTTTGTTTTCTTTTTATTTTTTTAAAATTATATATATATATATATATATATATATATATATATGTTATGTTAAAATGTTTAAGTTTAGTTTGCTTAATAGGATTTTTTTGATATGTTTATAATGTTAGAAATTAAATACTATTATAATAAGTTTGATTTTGGTTTAGATTTAGTTAAAAGAGTTGCATTGTTAGATTTACATTAAGCAATTTTGTTGATATGTTTATTTAATTATTGTTTAAATTGATCGTATCTATTTAATTAATTTTAAAATTTGTTTTATTAGATTTAAATGTATGTGTTGAAATTAATATGTTTAAATTCTAGAGTTATGCATTAATTTAGTTTTGTTAAAATTAAATTATAATAGTTGATCTAATTAAATATTAGATTGTGTTTTTAAAATATTAATAATGTAGTTAGTTTTATTTTATTATTTGATATTCTAATAGGTTAGTTTTATTTAAAGATATAAAATGATCAAATGGATAACCGAATTATGGATTTAATTAGGAAGTTTTTTTTTCATTTTAGATGGTTTATTTAAATAAATTATTTATGAACTCGTCTTAATGGAACTAATATTGTTAATTAATTTTAGATGGACGTATTGACGATAGGACATTTTAAACGTCTCCTTGACGACGAGTCTCTAGTCTTTTTAGACATTAGGGGTCATAATGACCATTTCGTGCATAGTTTACTTTTGGTGAACTTGTAGTCAAACCTTGGGCTAGCACCTCAGTTTGCATGCACAACCCCTCTCTATTTTGTTGTAAACCTTAGATTCTTGTAGAAAGCCAATTTAATGCACGGTTGACTTCTTGGTCAACTTAGTCAAACCTTGGACATCACCTCAGTTTGCGTGCATGAACCTTACCCTAACATGTTTTAACCTTAGTAGTACCTTGTCGGTCATATTTGGGCACAGTTGACTTTTTTTGTCAACCCTCGGTCAAACCCTTGTTAAATGCCTCATTTTGCATGCCCAAGTATTCCTAGATAAGATTTGTTTCCTTTTAGCTTGGTTGCACATATTTCGGTGCATGGTTGACTTTTGGTCAACTCTAGTTGACTTTTGGTCAACTATCTCAATTGGCATGCCAGTTGAAGCTTGTAGTCTAGGGAACCCTATATCGAAGCTTGTAGTCTACGGAACCCTGTAGTATAGTTTGGAGCTTTTTAGTGAAGTTTGACTTTTGGTCAAACTTGGTCAACCTTTCATGGTTTGACCCTTGGGTTGTTTTAAGATACTTCATTGTTTCAATCATTCGTCTCTCTCTGCACCATTTTGTGTACATGTAGAGTCTTGTGCTAGTTAGTATGTCTCTTCTTAGTTGTGTATGTTGGTATGTTGTAGTTGGTTAGTAGGTTTTGGAATAAAATTTTGTAGTTGTGTTTTGCTCACTTTTTGGGCATGATACAACCCCATACAAAGGAAAAAAATCAAACAAAAAGAAAAAAGACAACAAAAGACAAGACATAAACAAATAAATTGTGGTTAGTCCGAAAAACAAAACTCCAGATCAACTAGTTGAAGAGACCTTGATCAAGAAAATGTCCCAATAACCAGTATCGTGTTCAGAAAGCTATTGCAAGAGCACAAATGGTCACATGGAAAGGGAAAGAGCATGTTCCAATGACAAGAAAATACTCCATGATCTAACCCAATGTAATCGGGTATAGGAGGATTTGTAGAAACCCACAATAAAATCAGTATCTCAAACACAAAGAGATTGTTAAAGTAGTTAGTATTCCCAATATCAAAAGATAAAAGGAAACAAGAGAATTGCATACATAAATCAAGATATTGAAATCAAATAACATAAAAGCATATGCAAACCCATAATTCCTCCTTTGTTGTTCTCCTTTTCAGGCAATGTCAGGCTCTTAGAATTGTGTTGAAGATCATGCCAACATAAGTATTCAAAGCAATTTTGGTGTCCAAAATCAGAGATTTAGCTCTCTATTTATAACATTTTTAGGGGTTTCAATCAAGATTCCTTGATTGATGTGATGATTGGTGATGAGGAAGAGTTAACTCAAAGTGAGTAGGATTTTAACTTTGCTGGACTGCCTTGATTGAATGATTGACTTGATGAGGGGAAAGAGTTAACTCAAAGTGAGTAGGAGTTCAACTCAGGTTGACTGCCTTGATTGGAGGATTGACTTGATGAGGGGAAAGAGTTAACTCAAAGCGAGTACGAGTTCAACTCAACTTGACTGCCTTGATTAGAGGATTGACTGATGAGGTGGAATAGAATACTAAAATAGATTGAATTGTTAATTGATTATTAAGTGAGGAATTAACAATGTTGATTGAATAGTCAAATTTGTAATTGAAGAGTGAACTGAAAGTTAATATGAGTTAGCTTTAGAAGAATAATCATGATTAAATAAATAAAAGAATTTATTTACTTATACATGTGGGAATTATAAATAAATAATTGCTTATTTATTTATGAGTGAAGAAAAATTAGTTTGATTAAAGAAATATAATTTAGTTAATTATGAAAAGGATTTGATTTAATTGTTACATAAATGTAATAATTAGAAAGAGGGAATATTAATTAAATAATGCTCTTTATTTAATTTATTATAATGAGATAGAGTATAATTAAATAACCTTAATTATTTAATTATATTATAGATGAATAATTGATGAAATAATTAGGTAATTCATTAAAATCACTTAATTATGAAAATATAGAAAAATGATGATTTTGAATTTAGACTATAGTAGGACACAACTAACTAAATAATAAATATTATTTAATAATTTAAGAAGAGTGTTAGCAAAATCGTCACTTGCAGGCATGGAACATATTTAGGTGTCTACACCAAGTAGCAAAGCTATGAGAGCATTGGAGAGAGAGAGAGAGAGAGAGAGAGAGAGAGAGAGAGAGAGAGAGTCCATTAGTCTAGCAAGTTGTGCTATGTTAGGTAATCCATAGGAGAGAAGAGCTTAGAGGAGGAAAGAGTAGAAAGGCTAACTAGTTGTATTATGCTAATTTCAATCATCTCAGGAGAGAGAGAAGGTGGAATTGACAATATAGAAAGTTTTATGCTAGTCAACTCTACCTTGAAAAATGATTTGTGCATAGGGTGACTTATCCCAAGGAAATATTGTCACCTTAGGGAATTTAAAAAAAAGGGATCACTCATATGAAAAGCATAGTCTGTATAAGGACCCATGAGAGTGATTAGTCCTAAGGAAAGCATAATATACTTAGGGATCTATGAAAATAGATCAGTCCTAAGGAAAACATAGTCTCCTTAGGGATCTATGAATCTGATCAATCCTAAGGAAAGCATAGTCTCATTAGGGATCTATGAAGAAAAATCAATCCTAAGGAAAACATAGTATCCTTAGATATTTATGAGAGTGATCAGTCTTAAGGAAATCATAGTATCCTTATGGATCTATGAGATTGCAGAATGTACAAGGAGGCTTCATATATGCCCAGTTGGAAAGTGATGTTTTGAGAGCACTATGAATCACTTGAGGGTTGTCATTTATGGAAACACTTATGTTATAGTTATTGCATGAAGTAAGTATGAATGTTGAAGACACAGTCATGAAAATGACTAAGTATGGAATCAGATCTATAGAGTACTACAGAATGTTTTTGGACAACGAAGATAGTCTATGAGAGATAATGACTTGCGAGCTTAGAGGAAGACATTTTTGGATGTATATGACCTTTAGTTAAGATCACTTGTCATTTGGTATTGATATAAGTAAGTTATATTGATATGAAGATATGCGAAGATAGAGGAATAATGTAATAAGGCATATGAACAGTTGCGATGATTAAGGGAATGTAAGATGGAATGGTAACATGATAAGTTAGATAAAGATTGTATATTGCCAACACTTTGGTAATACAAGATCAGTGACTTAGTATTTATTGTTTTTATTATTAATTATTATGTTTTTCATTGTATTTGAGAGCCGACTGAATGACAAAATACATATAAATGAAGAATGTTTTGTGAAAGCCATGTCTGATATATGTGAGATATGGATGTGAGTTTGGGATATTAGTAATGGTCAATGAAAGATGCAAGATTAGAGATTGAAAAAGGATATTGAGAGCTATAACTGGAACTATTAAAGCCTAGAAGATGCTTGTATTGTTCATTCTTGAGAAATCTTTTGTAACTAAAATATTGATTGTAAGAGCTGTAAGATCAGTATACCTTTAAAATGGTTTTTTATACCTTTAACATGGTTGATATTCCTCTAACAAGGAAATTTACTATGTAACTCAGCTCCTAACAAGGCTAGGTCTCCTAACAGTGACATTATACTTCAATGCATATTTGTGGGTACCATCCCCACCAGGGTTTTCCCTTGGCTAGGGTTTCCTCGAAAACAAATAATGGTGTTATGAATTGTGTGTTATTTATTTATGTTCTTTTCATTTCAAAAATCATATGGTTTATTTGGAATTGGTTTAAGTTTAATATAAAGTGTTGTAATACTAATTCACCCCCCCTCTCAGTATTCCTGAATCCTAACTATTGGTATCTGAGCTATTGGCCCTTGGAGAGAAAGTCTAATAGCTTAAGGGAGATCATAATGGATTGAGAAAGTTTGCAAGATAACTTTGAAGCAACACTTGATGACTTGGACAAAGAAAAGGCTAAGAATGGAGAATTGAAATTTAAATTAAGAAGAGTAGAAGGTTTTATCGAGAAACTAAAGGAACAACTTTAAATTTCAAGAAATCAGAGGCAAGACCTTATAGAAAAGATCAAGGAGGATTCAGACAATGATACATCAGAACAAGTAAAGAAACTTGAGCAAGAAAAATAAAAAAATCAATCTTTTGATGATTAAAGAGATTCAACATGAAAAGGATACAAGATACAAAGTTGAAGAGACTCTAAAAGGAGTGAACATGCAAATAGGAGAAATGCATATTGAATTTTATCACTACAAGGATAAATGCCTAGAATTAGAGAAATACAATTAGATCATTAAAGGTGAAATCACTCAAGCCAAGCTACACATTGAGAAATTACATATGAGTAGTGATAAGATTGATGAACAAAGAGAGAGACAGAAACCTAAAGGAGATATGATTGGAATTGGATACAATGAAGGAGAATTTTCCAAGACTCATGAAGAATCACATGAAGTGAAGATTGAAGAAAGATATACTTTTGAAGAACCTAGAGATCAGATCAGACCTTTCAGAGGTAGATGCTTTGGATGCAACAAAGTCAGACACATGAAAATAGATTGTAGAGGTAAAGGCTCTTTCAAACCCTTTACTGGCTATTGTTATAACTGTTATGCATATGGACACAAGAAAGAAAAATGTAGGAAACCTGATCAATCAAGAAACTTACAAGATTTCATCAGAGAAGAATCAACAGCCAAGATCACATGCTACAAATGCAATAACCTTGGGCATAATGCAAGGTTTTGTAAACTGCAAGTTAATCAAGAAAGAAGAATACCTACATGTTACAAATGCAAAAACTTAGGACATATAGTGAATTTTTTCAGGTATAATGGAATGGACAAAAGAAGAGGACTACCTCCTATGCTTATAAAGAAAAATATTGGTGATAGTGGTAAAAGTCTTAATGAATATATAGATGAATTCAAGAATCATTTCAGGAAACCAACAAATGAAGATGATGGTAAGATATGGGAGATCAAATATTTCAAGAAAGCATTGGTTCAGGGAGAGACAATAGATACTACTATGCCTTCACATGATGTTAACATTGCTACATCGACCTAAAAGGCCGAGCATGGCCTTAGGGGGAGCATTGGATGAAGACAACATATTATATCCAACCCTTGATTATGTGGAATGAGCTAATTCAAGCTTGAATGTGGTGTATAAAAACACTATGGAGTCTATATCTATGATCACAACATTTAAAGATTCATACTCTATGAGCATGAGATTTGTGATTGACTGGACAGTGTGCGAAGTTGAGCTAACTATGATAAATGCATTTACTCACTTGGCAATGAATAAAATACCTCAAGGAATCACACTTCTTCACCATTTGATGAGCAGTGACCAAGGAGAGAAGAGTTAAGAAGCATATCAATCACTGAGCAGCTACATTGTATGATCGATTAAAGCAGAAGTTCCAGATTTAGCGTATTCAAGGTATTTAGACTATTTACGCTAACAAGAAGCTATGGATGCACCTGTGATATATGTTGTTGTGGATAGGCCTAGATATAAGTTCAAAAGACACCCCTTTAAGTCTTGTGAGGATGGCCCTGAAGGATAATTTTTGCAAAAACCATACGACGTCTTGCACACAGAGGATATTAGGGCTTACATTCATTGCAAATATGAAACAATAGGAGATACAAAGATATATAGGGAGATAGATGAAATGATTGAGTCTAATGGGAAAATAAAGGATGAGTTCAAACACCTAAATGACCAATCCATCATAAATTTAACCCTCTTGAATGAATTTAGTGAAACAAAATGGTTCAAGATAATACTTAGTAGAGTGCATGATTAGTTTATTTGGATAGGAGAGCAGCCTGTGAAGATCTGTAGTCAGTTGATTCATGATATAAATGGGCTAGATAGCACTGGAGCCATCACTATGGTAGAAAATAATATAAAGAAGCAAGTTGAAACCCCAACTCATTCAAAATGGGATAAGTGAGCTACGAATGTCAATGACATATTCCAACAGGATGTGAGACTAGTTGAAATGCTTCTAGGTTACAAAATTTACTATAGTAGCAGACCTAATTTAGTTTCAGTAGGAGTAATAATGATGGCTTATAGAACGGTAAAAGAAAACACTAAATATGACCTATGCAAGATTCTAGCACAATAATTCTTGGAAAATGTAAAGATTGTTAAGAAGGACAAGTCTAAGGCATTCATATTTGGCTCACTTTTGATTCATATGTATATTCACATTGAGCATAAGTTTCCAGGAATGCACCCTATAGCATGGAAGGACAACATACCCACTGTTATTCAAATATCAGAAAGCTACTGAAGACAACACAATACATGGGTCGATGGAGAGTTATTTGCCATGATCAAGATTCTACAAAGGAAAATGAAGGAAAGATACAAGATCAATGAGTAATTAGTTGAAAAATATAAGGATACAATCTGTTTCATGGTTGAAACTAATTGTGTATGCTTTGAAGCAGTATAACCTAGGAAGAAATGGTGTTACCCTATGAGATATGAGGTTAGTTCTGAAGTTCTTGTAATACAGATAGAACATATCTTAGCTTCTGAAGTTGACACATCTGAAGAGAGATGTGGAACATATCTAGAAAATTCAACTAAAGTCAGAGAAGAACATGATAAAGGCACAAGGAGAAGGAAGATAGAGAAGATGGTTGATGATATGGAAGCGAAGACTGGAATGACCAAGGAAGAACTAAGATGATAGAAGGTACCTCTGGATTGGAAAGCATGAGACTTGAAGCCCCTCCACCTTCTAAAGAAGAAAAGATAATAAGTAATACTTTTGATATAATTGATCTATCTATCACTCCTAAGAAGATATCACAAAAATATGTACTTGTAGACACACCAAGAAGATCTACAAGATCAAACAAACCTAACAGCCCTAAGAAACAAAAGATTGAAGTGGAAGCAAAGATAAAAGAGGATAAGGGATCAAAGAAGGAAGAAGAGAAAGTTGAACAAAATAAAATAGAGAACCTATGGAAACCGAATATTAAAATATTATAGAAACGGATAATAAGAGATGGTAACTTGAAGACTCTAAATAGATACTATGAAAGGTATGATTCTGATAATTAGTCAGTAATAGAGGACATAGTGATTGAGAATTTATTGGTTTATAAAAAGAACCTACTAGAAATTGAGGGAAGCATACCTAAAGACTTGTATGGCAAGTTAGAAATCATGAAACAATTGGCACAAACTGAAGATGAGGCAATAAGAAAAAAATCCATTGAAGATATGTTGCCTATAGTTTATATATAGGAAAGTGAGAAAATAATTAAGGAGCTCAAACCCCTATTTAGAACTAAAGCTAGAATTGTGAAGATAATGGATATAAAATATGATGAGGTCATTGAGGATACACAAAAGGAATTGGATCAAATATTGATGAGCAACATTCTTGAGAAGGCTTCACCTCCTAAGGCTACCAACCCCACACCTATAGAAATAGGATAAAGCTCTAAGTCAGCTGAGGACACCATGGAAGGAAATGAAGTAAAAGTTGACAAGCAACTAGACTTCTTTGTTGTTGGTGTGCCTGTGACTCTTGACACCACACTTGATGAAAGTGATCCATTTCAAGGAAACATGGATAGTGTGGTGACAGAAGAAGAGGAAGGATAGAAAGAATAAAAATAGGAAGAAAAAGGACAACAAGAGGAAGAATAGAGAGAAGAAATACGGACATGTAAAGAAGAAGAGGTAAGAATTGAAATAAAACAAGAACCTAATACTTCCACCACCTTATTTTTGGTAAGTATGGATAATCCTCTGAGCAATGATGTAGAAAACATGGATGAGGATGAATTAATGAGATTATCCTTCATGGCATTTTCTAAGGAAAAAGAAAGGTTAGAACAAAAAGGGGACAAGAAGGTTAAGGTAATTGCTAGGGTAGTAGATACAGTGAATAAAATACTCCCTATACCTCTTGTATTTCAAGGAAAAGATGATGTTGAGAACCTTAACATGGCTCTAGACAACTTTGACATCCACTATGAGTCTCTAGTGAAGATCACAAAGGAGAAGGCAAAGAAAAGATATTTAGAGAAAAAGTTGAAGGAAGTATGCCAGTCTATTTCATGGGACTTGGGCATTCTGAAAGAAACTACATCTAAGGCCAAGAGTTGTGTTGCACAAGGAAGGAAGTTGTATAAATATTTCATTAACCCTCCCAGACACATTCATAATATTGATGATATAATAGCCAAGGACATGGCTACTTTGGATAGTATGATGGACAGTTGTGAGACCTCCTCACAAAATGTATTAGAGATGGACAAGTAGACATCCAAAATTTGGATAAGGTGAATGTCTTGGATATAGAGAAAGGGAGAGTAATGACAAGATTTGGTTTTTTGAAGAGTTTAATCACTCCTAAGCTATCAATTCTTGAAGCACATCTCACTGAGATGGAGAAGATTGGTGATTCAATGACCAACTCTATACTAACAGAATTGAAAGTAGCAGAGACTGTATCCTATGCATTGAATGACCCGATTCATGTTAGTGAACTATTGATCAAGTCATGTAATGATGAAGTGAAGACCTTGGAAGATTCCTTCCAAGATATTCTGAAACTGGTGAGCAAGCACTAAGTCCTACATTTTTTGTAAAATTTTGCAATTTTGGGTATACCTTTTCCATTGATGTCAAATAGGGAGAAGAAGAGAAGAAGAAAAATGAAAAGAAGAAAAATAAAATGGTTAAAAAAAAAGAATATGTATATGTATATAGAAAAGAAAAAGAAGAAGGAAGAGTACAGATAGTGTTTTGGACACTTAGTCATTTTTTCACTAAGTGTTGCCATCAATGCCAAAGGGAGAGATTATTGGAAAGTGATGTTTTGAGAGCACTATGAATCACTTGAGGGTTGTCATTTATGGAAAAACTTATGTTATAGTGATCGCATGAAGTAAGTATGAATGTTGAAGACACAACCATGAAAATGACTAATAATGGAATCAACTTTATAGAGTACTGCAAAACTATTTTCGACAACGAAGATAGTATATGACAGATAATGACTTGCAAGCTTAGAGGAAGACATTTTGGGATGTATATGACCTTCATTTAAGATCACTTGTGATTTGGTATTGGTATCAATAAAGTACAATGATATGAAGATATTCAAAGATAGAGGAACAGTGTAACATGGCATATGAACAGTCGCGATGATTAAGGGAATGTAAGATGAAATGGTAACGTGATAAGTTAGATAAAGATTTCATATTGCTAACAATTTGGTAATACAAGATCACTGAATTAGTATTTATTGTTTGCGTTATTAATTATTATGTTTTGCATTGTATTTGAGAGCTGACTGAATGACAATACATATAAATGAAGAATGTTTTGTGAAAGCGATGTGTGATATATGTGAGATATGGATGTGATTTTGAGATATCAGTAATGGTTGATGGAAGATGTGAGATCATAGATTGATAGAGGATATTGAGAGCTATAACTAGAACTATCAAAGCATAGCAGATGCTTGTATTGTTCATTCTTGAGAACTCTTTTGTAACTAAAATATTGATTGTAAGAGTTGTAAGCTCAGCATACCCTTAATAGGGTTTTGTATACCTTTAACAGGGTTGATATTCCTCTAACAAGGAAATTTACTATGTAATACTTAGCTCCTAATAGGGCTAGGTCTCCTAATAGGGTCATTATACTTAAGTGCATATTTGTGGGTACCATCCCCACCGGGGCTTTCCCTTGGCCAGGGTTTCCTCAAAAAAAAATAATGGTGTTATGAGTTATGTGTTATTCATTTATGTTCTTTTCATTTCATCAATCATATGGTTTATTTGGAATTGGTTTAAGTTTAATATAAAGTGTTGTAATACTGATTCACCCCCCTCTCAATATTACTCAATCCTAATATGCCCCCCTCCTTAAAATGGTAACATAGGAATATGGTGGAATCCTAAGGAAAAGAGAACAAGGATACCTACTTCCAACAACAAGGAGATACCCTTAAAACAAAAATCTATGTACCATTTCCTTAGAAAAGAGGAGAGACTCTTATTATCTAAGGAAAATATAATTATGAAAGGAATATCTTGAAACATGTGGAAAGAGACCCTTGGAATGAAGATATATTTGTCACAATGCATTTACCTCCAAGAGGAGTTCTTGAAAAAATATGATATCTTCAAGGCAAAGAGAGGAATGAGAAGAGGAATGCACCTTTTTATCCCTCCTAATGCTAGGTGAAAAATGGATCACTGATGAAGAATAACATACTTTAAGCCCCCAAGCAAGGGTAATTATTTAGAATGAACATTCCTTTACAAATAAGGAAGAGGTTGTGATCAAGGATACACACCTCTTGCATGAGAGAATCCCGAATTTAAAAATAAAAATAAAATTCCATATAAAACTGAATTTCACATGATAAATAAACACCACTCCATCAACGAAAGTAGATCCTTAGAGGGAAAGGAAAGGAAAAGGATAAATCTTTCCCCCCAATAATAGAGGAAAGAGGGAAGAAAAAATATTATGCATACTAAGATAACGATCAATTGTACTAGAGAGACACTTCAAACAAGGAAGATATTGTAAACAAATGTGCCCATCTCTAGAAAAGAGATAGATCTTAGAACAAAACATTTCCATGCAAGGAAGAACACCATATTTAAATTGATAAAAATAAATAAAATATAATGGGTCTTTTGAAGAAAATAACCATATACTCCCTAAGTGAAAGATCATTTATAATAGACATGTCCTTTGAAACATGAAAATGATTGTTTAACAAAGATGAAAATTCCTTGCATAAACCTAAGGATTTTATGCTAGAAAGAATGTACCATTATAAAAGATGAATGTACACAATGGGAAAATAGAATGAGAGGAGAAATAATTGAAAAGAGAAAGAAAACTAAATTATGTATACTTAGTGGAAAAATAAATTACAAAGGATATATACTTCCAAGCAAGGAAGATGCTATAAATAAAGATATCAATCTCTAGAAAAGAGACATCTTAGAACAAAATAGGTCCATGCAAGGAAGGACATCATAATATAAGATATTCATCCAATAAAGATATAATGGATCCTTTAGAAGGAGGATTAATTAGAGAGAACTTTCTCCCCAAACAAAAGGACAAGGGAAATGACCTATTATGCTACTCTCAATGAACAACATGCAAAAAAAAGTTCCCCCTAATGAGGTAAACTACTAAGATTACACGATTGAGAATAACATATATTAGAAAAGAGGAATTGTAAGGTATATGTTTGTTATCAAGAAAAATTCTAAGATATGTTGTTAAGAGAATAAGATATCTATATACTAAATCTTGAACAAATTATCTAAACTCAATATAATTGGCAAGAGAATATTTATTGCTATGATGGAATAGAAAATGAAAATCACTATTATGAGATCTTTGATTCTTTGGAAAATGTCTAAAAGGAAAATTCATCTTAGTATCATATTTAAGTCTCCATAAGATTCTCCTATCCAAAGCCAAATAATTATCAATAAGAGGTGTAACAATGGAATGTGTTGGTAAAAGAATTTTTATAGAAGGTGATTTTTGTTGGGATGAAAAAGAATGAATAGGATTGGAAGAAGAAGGCAAAGTGGTGACTTGAGATATAAATCCTAGACCGCATCTAGTGACTTGTGTAGGAGGATCTATAGGGACCTTAATACCTTGTTCATTAATACCAAGACCTTGTCCACTATAATATTGTTGAGAAGTAATGTCATAACCCACATTGCAATTAGCCTTTAATGTAGAGGGAGGACATTCATATTGAGGTTTATGAAAGTGTTTAGTGTAAGGAGGAATAAAAAAGGAATGGGTCTCTTTAGAGAGATTAAAATTCCTATCACTACTATCATCTTCTTTAGGTGGGGAAGAAGAAGAAGGTTTATCAAGATCTTCGTGTCTACTTAAGGTTACTTTTGGAGATAAATCATCAAGAAAATGCTTAACATCAGGATTATGAAAATAATTTGATAAAAATAGGAATGATTTAGATCATGTAAAGAAGTGCATAAATTAGCTTTCTTAAGACTATCCTTTAAGGTGGGTTTAGGAGGAGAGGATATAGGTCTCACCAATATGAGATTTTGAGGATAATGATCTATACTAATGATTAATAGAAACCCTATGAGAAGGATTAAGGTGATTTATGTAAATTTTATCTTTAGTCTCATTATTTTCAATAAAGAATCTTATGAAATCAACATATTCCATGCATTTTGCTAAAATTTGAATGAGAAAACCACATGAAATATTGATAGAAGTCTTGAAACATGATTTATAAGGAAGAAATATATTTGAGAGTCTCATAATGTCATATGCAAGAACACTATGAAGGAATATAAACATCATGAAATGCAAGAAAGTATTATATATTTCATGTCATTGATAAAGAGAAGTAAGAATAAATGTAACAACATGAGATATCACACACCAATATAACTTAGTAAACTCCATGATGAAAATGAAATATACTTAAATCATATCTAAGAATGTAATAAATGAGATCTAGACACTAGATCAAAATGGAAATGTTGTGGGTCGGGTTCACCAAAATATAAAGTAGATAAAAGGGAAGAAAAGGCAATTGTTCCCCTTTCCTATTGCACAATTATAAGGAAGACGACCCATTGGGATCAAAATGACTTAAGCACTAAATGAGTGCAATTGTCCTTCACTGTAAATTATTAGATGGGTTGATTTTTAGAGGAATATTATTAGATGATGCAAGATAGAGGAAAAAATAAGTTAAAATGACAAGTTACAAAATATACAGAATGATAGAAAATGGACAACCACACACATGTACCAAAAACATAAACCAAAGAGAACTATTGACTTGGGATTTTAATTTGGAGATATTTTGTAGGGAAGAGGTCACCCAAGGCATCCTATTCTGAGGAAGAGGGTGAGTGAGGAATCCTATTCCTAGTAGTTTCAATTGGACTCAATGGCATATTGTCTTTCGAATTCAAAATGATGCGTTCGACACCTGTATCTACACATAGAAAACTCCCTATATATGCTAGCATTATTTTTTTTTAGTATTGGATCTTAAAATACCCCTTGTCACTTCTTTCTATGCTTTAGAAAAACCACCAAAGTTTAGTTTGTGCCATCTTGGATCTAGAAATTTCCACTTTGTCCCTTTTCTCTCCAAAATTTTAGAATTATTATAAGTAGCATAAGTCATAGGTAGTCCCCATTATTTTGCTATTTTATTTTCATGGGAGGTTAAGGGAGAGGTCACACACTTCCTAGCGGTAACAAGAATATTTACCATTAGCCATTTGTAAAAGGATTGGAAGAAAATCCCTACCAAGTTTTTAGTACCCTTAAAATTTGTGTTCTTCATCTCTTTCCATAAGCTCCATGCCAAGTGAGGAGGGATCCATTTCCAAAGATGTTAAATAATTAGGTTATGGCATTGTTATTTACACTCCATAAGTAACTATTGAATGGTGTTGTTATTGGACATCAAGTTTGTGAAGAACCCTATTCCACATTTTTTGAGAAAATTTACAGTGATTAAAATGTGGTATTTATTCTTCTTCTTGCTTGTGGAGATCACATCTACTAGGTAATTTGAATGCCCTCTTTCTCAAGTTATCCTGGGTGAGAATTTTGTTATGCATAAACATCCACAAAAACTAATTAATTTTACGAATTAGTTGGGGATTCTAAACCTCCTTTTCCAAAAATGGAGGACTTTCTGATGCAAGAGCATCCTAGGGTAGTTGACAATCCTGCATGTTGGTGTGTTATGTTGGAATAGTTTTCTCTCTATGTTTCTCGGTTACAATGTTGACTGAGGGGCTTGATCATTAAAGGACTCGATCGCTAAAGGATCTCGATAACATTTTGGTGCTCAAAAAAACCTATTCTCAGCGATGCTTGTGGTGCTCAATCGACATGCTTGCTCAGTGATGCTTAGGTTGCTCAGTTGTTTTTGTTGACGCTTGGTAGTTTGGCTTACCGACTAGAGTTCTTATGGATTTGGTGGGCAGACTTGATGTATTTAATATGGGTAGTGTGTTACATTCTCCTATGTAGATCTGGAGGCTGACATGGAGAATTAATTATTTGTAAGGCTATTTGAGAGCCGACTTGTATTGCATTTAATATTTGTTGTTTTAGGAGACGGCTTGGGCTTAGGAGTTATTTTTATCTTCCAACCAACTTGTGGTTGAAGAAGTGTATTTAAGAGGGTTTGGGTAGAGTAGTAGGAGTAGAACTAGGGGATTCAAGTTAGGAATCAAAAGCTGTAACTTGGTGAGAAGAGCTAGCGGCTAAGGCTTAGGAATAAGGAGATTGCTTGGTGGCTTGCGAGAACAAGTTTAGATCTTGTTGGATGTTTCTACTAGATTTCTGTAGCATGTTGTTATAAATATGGCTAGCTAGGATTAGAGTTTGAATTGGATCTTGAGGGATCTTATAGGACTGTTACTTTCTTTGGAATTGGCCATAACCGGGAAGGCCTTACAGCCCAACACATTGCATGTAATCAATTATTTATGAATAAAGAGTTCAAATTGTTATAAGATCTTGCTTCATTATTGTGATTTCATTATGTGGTTATTTAGCTGGGGGCTTGGACATCTCCTTTGGGGATTCTCTTGGCCTTGCACTGCATCACTTTCTTTGGATAGTAGCATGGTATAGGTCAATTTAATTAAAAAGTCCCCATTAAGATTATTTCTCTAGAAGAGTCTATATTATGTCATGAATAAAGGGATTCTAAATTTAAGAAAAATTTCTTGTAAATCCCTTGCTTTGTTAAGGAGATCAGGTTGGGACTCACAACATTGATATATATATTTCCAAGTTTTTCATGGTGTGATGAAGTCTACTACCCTATTTCTAGAGTAGTCATTAGCACTATTCATAAGACATATTAAATTTGGATTTGTAACCAAGGGAAAGTCTTCAACCCAAACATCCTCCTAGAATCTAATTGTTCTTCCATCACCAATGTGTCATTTGAGTCTTGACTAAATCAAATTTGTCCCCTTCAAAATTTTGTTCCATATCTTAGATTCAACATGGTAGGAAGGAAAAAACATATTTTTATATGTTTTTTCAAATTTAAGGTATTTTCACTCATTATACCACACTAATTTGCTTTGTGAATTGTTATCTTCCACCCAATTTTAACCATCAATGCTTTATTGATGGTGGTAATCTTCCATAGTCCAAGTCCACCATCCTTCTTAGCTCTGCAAATTGTGTCCTGATTGACCAAGACAAGCCTTTTATTCTCTTCCATACCTATCTATAGGAATATTTTTTGGATATTTTCTATCTTTTTCAACCATTATTCCCATGATTTTAATAAGGGGGAGGAACTAGAGAGGTATACCATGCAAGGAAGCTGCAAGAAGTTGGAGCTTACCTGCACTTCTCAGTAGTTTCCCTTTCCATCCATCTAATTTCTTCTAAAGTATTTCACTTTTGGAGTTACAAAAGGTCTGATTCAAATCCTTAATAATCATTAGTATCCCAAGATACAAACCCAAGAGTTTAACATCTTGACATCCTAGAATTTATTATTTATATTTTTTGAAGATCTTTCTTTGTGTTGAAGAAGTAAAGATTACTCTTCTCATAATTTGTGTATTACCTTGAAGCCTTAGTATGAGGATTCCTTCCAAACTCTTGATTCATTCACTAAGGCCTTCCCAAAAAGAATAGTATCATACACAAAGCATTGGATAAAACATGCAGGAGTGGTAGAAGAAACATTGATACCAGAAAGTCTACCCTTGGTCACGAGGTTTAGGAAGTTCCTCCCGAGAAACTATGCAAGGATAATGAAAATATAAGGAGAGGGGGGGTTCCCCTATCTCATTCCTTTATTCACAATAATTTATCCTATTGGAATTCCATTCATAAGGATAGGAAACTTCACCACCTCCACACAAACCTTCACAATACTAATCAACCTAGTATTAAATCCCAACTTTTCCAAGACCTTGTAGAGAAAGTCCCATCTCAATTTTTCTTGAGCTTTAGAGATATTGAGTTTGAAAACCATTTCCAGTTGTCCAAATTTATTTTCAACTTGTAATGCCCAACCATAGAACTTGACAGGATAACATGAAAATTACTATAAGCATGACACCAATTTTTTCTTAAACTTTAACTACACATCTATATTAACATTACATTAAATAAAATATATTAGAACATCAACATCATGTCCTCATAGGTTCCTTGACATCACTACTTAGAAACACATAAATAATAATACAACTTAAGCATGAAATGGAAATATTAGATTAATAGTGCAACATCCATCATTAATCCATAAGAGGCTAATCAGTTACATAATGATAATAGTCAAGCACATAATCCATCCAATGATACATCTTAATGATAATCAATTCATTTCCATAACATGGTTACAACTATTTACAAGATCATATGTTTACAATGTCAAAATCCTTAATTTATGTCATATGATACAATTTACAATAATGATCATCTATCAAGAAGCTGACATGAAGATACAAAGAAGAAGCCAAAATTCCGCATAGACCATTCAAGAACCATGAACCAAAATCCATGAAACTTGATGGAAAAATATTTTCCACCCAACCATGTGAAACCTTTTGGTCCACTCCCCTAAGCTAGGAGATATACATTAGGCCCACATATAAAACACAATTAAACATGCAAATATATACACATGACACCAAATGCCAACATAAATAAGCCCAAGAAATCCAAAGGAAATCAATATAAATACACACATGGATTACCACAAGGAACCACACTATACCAGAGGCAAGCCTAAAAATATAATATGAGGGAATCCTAAATCACATGCCAAAGAGTGCCATTAGATAGGTCCAACTACTGAGTTACCTTGGAAGCCTCTCTAGACCACAACTCCTAGGTGTAACTCATGTGGAACCAACAACCTTTCATGAGGATAAGGCGTTGATTTGTCAAATCAAAGCCTCACAAATGACCAACCCTTCTCCAACCCATCCTTAGTCTATAAAAGTACTCAAGGCCATGGTTGAGGTATCTCAATTATCTTGTTAATGTGTATCGCAACCTAGTTCATTTTAATTAGGTTTTTATTTGATTAAAAATCCATAATGGGTTACCGTAGACTGACCACTTTTGGTCCTGACCCCCATTATGAGCCACCCTCTAAGATATGCTCCTAGAAAAACCTCCCATAACATAAAAACAAAAATATTGTGAAAACCAAAATGTAACTGTCAAGATCCACCAAAATATCCAAGTGGGTAAAATAACCCAAGTTAACCAATACATCATGAGGATAAAGTTTCCATTCAAGAATTTGAATTCCTCAAAACCATAACTTTCATAAGGTTCCAGATCAACCCTAAATGTGGATCCAATCAAAACATAAATCAAGATCACCATGATCACAGTCATATCATGCATAACATTATTTCACAATAATGTTGGGGTTTCAAAAGACCAAAATATCAAAATTAATAACAAGTATATAACATGATATGGACCACATAAACATGCCTATTTTTTCAAAAAGTCATAATATTAATAAAGGCATAATAACATAGATCTCAAAAACCCCATGAATCCATAAATGATCATAACCCAAAAATAAAATGTTCATTTAAATGTATCAAGCTAAACATCACTAAAGTATCAAATACATAAAATTCACACCCTGCCTATGGTAGACAAAGCATCCCCCCAAAACTCATATCTCTAGGACTCCATATAAATGATACAAAGATAACCTAAATTTTATTCTTAATAAGACATACACAAAAAATAAGATTATATAAATTCTATTACAAAGAAAAAACCAACATCATGATTTCTTGTTTAGCTCTACAAATTAAGAGATTCATTCCTCAAACAATACTATATATAAAATTATATACTATAATTAAAGACTCCTTTGTATTTGTAATAATCATCATTTTATGGACTATTGTAAATGTTAATAATATTTTGTTAATAGTCTTATTTCTATCCTTCCAATCAATTATACATTCATCTTTCAAATATTAGATTACAATGGTTTAATCATGGACCACAACAATTATAGTCATTTAATAAGCCAATACAAAAAGACAAATTATCTAGGAAGGAAACCAATGTTGCACACCAGCACCTAAATACATACTAAGGAAGTTGAGTTCAACAATACAAGTTTAAGTTTCTTTTAGAGATTCTTATAAAACTTATAAGGATAAAAAATTGATGCAAGGGAGGATAGGGAGAGGGGCCAAAGGCACACCCTAACCAGATCCACCTTGTAGATCAAAATGCAGAAGCAACAACACACAACAGTGAGAGAGAGAATGTAGAAACTTTCATATATTATCTTCAAATTGATTCATACGTGCTAGGTTGTCAGGCCTTCCTGGTTTAGGCTAGATATTATAATCAAGTACATAAGTCCTCCAACATGCAAGGATCTGCCAACAATCTCTAATTTTCTATCTTCTATCTTCTATCCCAACTGACTCCCTAAACTCTAACCAAACAACTACATTTATACAAGATCCTACTGAATCAAGTCGGCCTTTAGATCCACCCTCAATGAAAGGAATGATTAGATCTAGGTCCACATGCTTCCCAATGATAGATGCTAGCATTAAATCCGTGACCAAAATTAATTACACAAGTCGGCCTCAACAGAAATCTAAAACAAACAACTCGGTAAGAAAGGATAACCAAGTGCCAGACAAGCATCACCGAGTGCCAGGGAATTAACCAAGTGCCAAAGACATAATCGACCAACTCGGTCAACAAAGGAAACTGAGCAACACTGAACCAACTCAGTCAAAGTAGGAACCGAGCAACATAGAAAAAATTCAAATATATTTTGGTGATATAGGATTGTCAAGGACCCAAGATGCTCCTGCATCAGACACCTAGGGTTATTTGAAAATGATTCACCAAATCATGAAACAGGTATGATCCGAGCTGCATCCAACTTAGATTGTGAAATCCAGGAACTATCTTCAATCGGTCTATTTTTCCACTTTACCAGATATTCCATATATTATTTTCCTCTTGTAAATCTGCCAATTCTTTGCTCCAAATTCTTTTCAACTTCTTCCTTTTATTTCTTAGGATAATCCATCAGTACTATCATGTCTTCATCAAGTTCATGATACTCATACAAATCAGCAATGTTGAAAATAGGTGATATATCCATATCCTCAGGTAACTCAATCTCATATGCATTTCCACTGTCAAATTTTCTCAAAATCTTGCAAGGTCCAAACTTCATCATTTTCAGCTTCCCATATAATGTTCCAATAGGAAATCCACCTTTCTTGAAATGAACCATCACTTCATCACCAACATCAAAATTCTTATGTCTCCTTAATCTATCAGCTCTGCCTTTGGATTTTTGATTACTCTTTTCCAACTTAAACTTCACATCTTCATGCAATGTCTTCATGTACTCAACAAATTTTACTCCTTCAGTAATTCCCTTTCTTTCATCAACAATGTCTCTCAAATCTGATATACCTCTTGGTTGTATGCCATTTACAATCTCAAAATGTGATTTTCCAGTACTCCTATTCACTAAATTATTGTATGCAAACTCTGCTTGTGCCAACATAGAATCCCAATTACTTGGTGTGTCTCCAACTAAACATCTCAAAATATTTCCCAAACTTCTGTCTGTTCATCAGTCTGTGGGTGAAATGTAGAACTATATTTCAACTCGGTGCCAAATTTTTTTGAAAGGGTCTTCCAAAAGTATCGAGAAAATTTACTATCTTGGTCAGAGATAATACTCCTCGGTAATCCATGCAATATGACAATGTCCTTAAAGAAAAGATCTACTATATGTACTGCATCTGATGTCTTTCTACAAGGTATAAAATGTGCCATTTTAGAAAATCTATCCACAACAAAAAATATAGAATAATTACCTCTTACTGTCTTCGGTAAGCCAAGAACAAAATCCATACTGATGTCAATCCAAGGTTTCTCAAGAATAGAAATCCGTGTATACAATCTAGTATTCTGACTTACTCCTTTTGCAACTTGATAAATTCCACAACTTTTCACAAATTTCTGAACATCTTTATACAACTGTGGCCAAAATTATTTCTCCTTAAGCAAATTTAATGTCTTATCAACACTAAAATGTCCATCCAAACCACTACTATGTTTCTCCTTTATCAAATTAGTTCTCATTGGTCCTCTCAGTATACACAACTCACTACTACATTTGGGGCCAAATTTCAACAGACACTTCCGATGGGTAATTTTTTATTATGAATTTGGTGTTTTTTTTTTTATAATAGGCCCCGATGGTGTCAGTATCCTGATGGGTTTTAAATTGACCATCGGAACTGACAGGTTCGGGGTATAGATGAAAAAAAAGTGAAACACCCAAATCATTTTTATTTCGATTGGAGAGAAAAGGAGTGGGAGAAAAGGAGCGGGTGAAAGCTAAATGAGCAGGTGAAAGCTGAGTACAAGAGAAGGTATGTGATTTATTCATCTTTGATTGATATATTTGATGGGAAATGTCTTTCGAGCCTCTAGCATCATATTTGACCATAAATTTCAAATGCATTGCATTTTATTTGATCATGAATGCTCTCTAAAATGACCACATTCTATTGGTGTCATGCCCTAGCCCGTGCTTTATCTCTATTATTTGATGTTATTGGTGCTTGTGCTTAAGGATATTGATTCACTATTTTGAAATGTTTGGATTCACGTTTGTTGATATTACTGGCACGTTTAATGATTCCATTGTATATTGTTGAGATGCTAACTGAAATGACTATATTCTACAGGTGTCATGCTCTAGCCTATGCTTTAACTCTATTATTTGATGTTATTGGTGCTTGTGCTCAAGGATATCAATTTTTTTGAAATGTTGACTGTGGTTATCAAATGGAAAGCTTGTGAGCTTCTAGCTAGGTGCCATTTGTATTGATAGCTTAGGGCATCAAATGTATTGTATCATTGATAGTTGAGACTTTGTTAAAAGGAAATAGGACAAAGAATGATTTTGATTTATTTTCTCTATTTTGATCCCTAAGTGGCTTACAACCCTAGAGAAGTATATGCAAATTTACGGATGTAGTTGCAGGATACATAGCAGCCGGTAATTCACAAGAAATCCATGCATCCAATTTGAATAGCAATTAATACAAAGAAATAGGGTCCTCCAATGGCCCAATCATCCAGACCTTGACTGTCCCCTCAACCAGTGACCCTTCAAAACTGGGTTATCATGCAATCAGTGAGTGATTCTTCATTCTCTTGGTTTTCCCTCCATCCAAACATATTGGAAATACACAATACAATGATAACAAGTCTTTCACAATCCCCCTTCCCTCAAGGAACACTATCAACCATCCCTATATAGCTCTCTACTATCACTCCATCCTGTGATGACCATGGTGATGAGTAAAAGTCTACCACTTCCTTGTTGATTACATTTGATTCCATAACTTGTTGACCAACTTCATTCTTTATTAAAGCTATTCTATTAATTAATGGTCTTTCCTTGATCGAACTATGGAAAAACATTGTATTGCAGTCCTCATCTTTCAACCAATTCTCTCTAGATTTTTGGCGTCAATATATTTCTTCTTTGGCTAGAATTTCCTCATATTTTTGTTACAAGTCCTTTTCAGTTAAGAAACCAATTTTATCCATACCTTCCTGAATCACCTTATTTTTTAAAACTTCTACCTGCTCATCCAATGTTTTTTTCCACAAATATATCGTTGAAATGAATTTGGTTCCAACACTTCTACTTATTCTTGATATACTATAATTTTTTGAACAATTGAAACCCCATATTTCCTTAAATAATAAGTACAATCTTCCAATAGTTTTCCACCATTTTCTAGAATCATTCTTCTCTTAGCCACATTTTCTCCATCTTCAAAGATCATCAAATTGGTACCAAATCCTTCTACAAAACTAAAGCATCTGGAAAGTGATTCGACCCGATCACGAGAAGTATTTTTGCCTCAAAGATCAAGGGGAGGGATCCCCATTCTCTTTCTAGAAAAAATGGTACAATCTCTCTACGATGTGTGAGAATCCATGTCTCCTATTCATCCATGTAAACACCCCATTCTTGGTTTTAACTTCCCACAATCCATTTTTGGTGACAAAGATTTGAAAATCAAATTGGACCCTGCTCATAGTCCCCTTGCTCCCTTTCTTATCATCCATATCTAATGTTTCATTGAAGTCACGACCAAGAATGAAGGTCACCTTACCCATACCGTTCATGAATTCTGAAATGTTGTTCCAAACTTCCTTCTTCTCTTCTATTTTAATCAGACCATAAACATTAAATATTAATGAAAAAAATGATACCCCCCATAATGAAAGGGCCATTATTAATTACCCATTGCTTTTATCTTGTATTTCTAGTGACTACCAAAAAGAAACCATTAGGTAATGACTTTAGAGAGAAATTCTTACCCCGGTTCTCACTCATCCATTTCTGAATACGAGGATATGACATCCATCCTCTACTCCATTTCATAAAAAGACCCACTCTCTTAAGCACTACATTGAATCCTTCCATTCTCTTGGTTCAATCTGAACTGATATGACACAGTTATCTACTATAGAAGGTTTTTATTTGGTCACCTATTATGGATGGAAATGGACCTTTGGTTTCCAGTCCTTTCTTTCTAATGCCTTGATTCCATCTTCTGGGCCATTGAAGATCCTTGAATAACCCCACTAGTTTCTACCATCATTTATACCACTCCCTTCTCCTCACTGAGGATCTCCTCTTCTGCTACCCACTCCAAAAAATTTCATAAACTACCAACCCCATCCTAGAGGGTGTTAAAGTTTTGAACCAGAATAGCATAAATAAATAACATATTAAGCAAGAAACATAATGACACTAGAGATACCCTGGGAAACCCTCCTACTTGAGGGAAAAACCCAACCACACCCAAAATAATATCCTTTATTGAATAATCAAACAGTCTGAATACAAAACTCACAAGCTTCTGAGTCTACACACTCTTCAAGATTAATACACAACAATATTGAATCTGCAACTGGTAGAACTTCACCCACAATGATACTAAACATAGCAATAAATCACAACCATACACGCTAATCACATAATAAGAACCTTGCATACTATACATACTAGCTGCCTAGCAAAGAATCATTCACGATAATATATTTTAGTCATGGGAGTATATACCGTGCCCAATACATAACACAACCAAGTAATGAACACATGCAAAGAGACACAACTCACTGATTGAGTGATACAATAGAGGCTCAGCTCACCGATTGAGAAATACATAGCAAGGGATCGGTTCACTAGTTGAGAAACACACAGTAAGGCCGAAAGCTCTTCACACATCTTCAAGAATACACCTGCTATGAAACTATCTTCAATCAGAGAGTAATACATGTGAACAACCATAAGAACACATAACAATATATCACATATATCATCTCAAGACACTTTCTCTTGTTGTGAGCGTAAGTCGAATAGACTTCCTAGTAATTGAAGGTTTCCACAGAAGAACACAAAGAGATAGTCATTATAATCATAACGGATACCATTCAAAGCATTTATAGTAATTAATACTGTGAACTGTCGACAACTATGCATAGCGAGTCCATGAAGACAAGAGATACCACACATGGTGCCAAGTAATCATAATACCAAGTAATAATGATGCCAAACGGTCACGATGCTATGTAGACATAAATCCAAGTAGTTATAGTGCCATGTAGACACAAGGCCTCTAACACACAATGTCAAATATGTGATACACAACATAGAAACATCAATGCCAAACATAAGTGGGGTCCATGAAATTATATCAAGTAACCATAAATCTCTCTCGAAGCTACCAATACGTTAACACTCTCTCTTAGCAAGAGAGAGATAATACAAATAACATCATGCATCTCAACCTAACAAGCATAATGAAGCTGCAACAAAACATGTCAATAACAAAATCTCATCATAGATTTTCTTAAAAATTGTTATCTCAGCATGACAATATTCACCATAGCTACTTCTAGAGGGTGAAGCAAAACATATAACAATATTCACCATAGCTACTCCTAGAGTGAATCAAAATCACAAAATTAAGTAATGAAGTCACAAACATGACTTCCACCATGGCTACTCCTAGAGGGTGGAACAAGGGCTTTCACCTCAAACTTCTCCCAGAGAAGAATGCATTACCACCTTGCCTACTTGCACAGGGTGGAACAAGGACTTTCACCTCAAACTTCTCCCAGAGAAGAATGCATTACCACCTTGCCTACTCGCAGAGGGTGGAACAAGGGCTTTCACCTCAAACTTCTCCCAGAGAAGAATGCATTAACAAGGGCTTACACCTCAAACTTCTCCTAGAGAAGAATTCATTACCACCTTGCCTACTCATAGAGGGTGGAACAAGGGCTTTCACCTCAAATTTCTCCCTCTCAGAGAAAAATGCATTAAGCTTGTAATAAGAACAATTGAATGATAAGAATTCCTCTCAACAGGGGCAACATTCTCACTAATTTAATTAACACAACAAAATAGAGTTGATTCCAATGTTGACCAAACAAGGAGCTTCCAAAGCCATTCTACATTATAAGCTTGCTTATCCTCAACAAAGGACAAGGCACTCTCCCTCTGCCATACAAGCTCCCTCTGAATCTCATATCCTCCTCTTAGAATAAACTAATCACAAGGTAATAAGAACTTCTTCTTCAAGATCCACCAACTAAGCTCAGGTTGTAGTCTCTTATGATCCTTGAAATCCTTAATCCATTCTCATGTATCAGTACAGTGGCCCCAAATGCTGCATTCCTGAGATTCTTGCAAGGTTTGGTATCACCAAAATAAACAAGCTTCCACCTTGGCACTATTTCATTAGCATTATTCTTTCTTCCTATAGCTTGCAAGACAACACCAAATGCTTCTCTACAATAAACAATAGGTACACTATATAAAACATCTATCCTAGCTACAGACAAAATTTTCTTCAGCTTATTTAGTCCTATGAGATCCAATATAGTTCCATCTTGAACTCCAGGTCTTTGTGCTTAACTCTGCCTAGAATGTAGAGCTTCCCTATTTTCTATTTTTAAACTAACTAGATTGCTAACAACTAAATTTAATTGCTTAGATCCTGAACTTTCACCACTTCCCACTTCATCTGGAAAATTAGCATATATTTGTTCATACATATCAACTGATTCCTTCATTGTTTGTCTACAATCGAGGAAATGCATGTTTATGTCCTCCAGCCTAGAGTATGCATTCAGAAATCTCCTTAGTGATTTGGGTCCAATCACCAGTAAGGATTCATGCGATCTATTCTACAATAAATGCTTACGCACAAACAATATCCTCATGATTCCAGTGTGATAGTATCATTCACTGTACTAGTTTTGGATTGAAATGCTTAAACTTGGCTCTGATACCATGTTAAGGTTTCAAACCAGAATAGCATAAATAAATAACAGATTAAGCAAGAAACATAATGACACCAGAGATACCCTGGGAAACCCTCCTACTCGAGGGAAAAACCCAGCCACACCCAAAAGCATATCCTTTATTTAAAAATCAAATAGTCTGAATACAAAACTCACAAGCTTCTGAGTCTGCACACTCTTCAAGATTAATACACAACAATATTGAATCTACAATTGGTAGAACTTCACCCATAATAATACTACACATAGCAATAAATCACAACCATACACGCTAATCACATAATCAGAACCTTGCATACTATACATACTAGCTTCCCAGCAAAGAATCATTCACAATAATATATTTCAGTCACAGGAGTATATATCGCACCCAATACATAACACAACCAAGTAATGAACATGCGCAAAGAGACACAGCTCACTGATTGAGCAATACAGCATAGGCTCAGCTCACTGATTGAGCAATACATAGCAAGGGCTTGGCTCACTGGTTGAGCAACACACAGTAAGGCTAAAAGCTCTTCACACATCTTCAAGAATACACCTGTTGTGATACTATCTTCAATCAAAGAGTAATACATGCGAACAACCATAAGAACACAAAATGATATATCACATATATCATCTCAAGACACTTTCTCTTGTCGTGAGCGTAAGTTGAATAGACTTCCTAGTAACTGAAGGTTTCCATGGAAGAACACAAAGAGATAGTCATTACAATCATAATGGATACCATTCAAAGCATTTATGTTAATTAATACTATGAACTATCGACAACTATGCATAGCGATTCCATGAAGACAAGAGATACCACACACGGTGCCAAGTAATCATAACACCAAGTAATAATGATGCCAAATGGTCACGATGCTATGTAGACATAAATCCAAGCAATTACAGTGCCATGTAGACACAAGGCCTCTAATGCACGATGCCAAATATGGGATACACAACATAAAAACCTCGATGCCAAACATAAGTGGGGTCCATGACATTATATCAAGTAACCAGAAATCTCTCTCGAAGATACCAATACGTTAATAGAGGGCACCATGGAAATATTTTTCCTTTCCTTCATCCACCACATCCTTGTCTCTGGTTTCTACCACCTCCATCATCATTTCTAGGAAACCCTAGCATCTGTCTTCTCTTCATCATCACTCTCACATCTAATTAGGATTTTCTTTCTATTAATATTAGTGTTTAAGACTTTGTAATTGGCAATTTAGTGAATATCAAAACTTGCATACCTTTCAAAAAAATGGGTAAAATCTTGGAAGAAAACCATCAAGACAAACTAAAATCTACCGACTAGTTGAAAAAAATGTAGTTTTAGACACCGAAGTTTCTCAACTCAAAGTCGGTCACTAAGGCCCTTTAAGTTACCAAAATCCTCATGTTGAAGATTTTTTTGGATTATATGAGGTATAGGCATACATAGTAAACACTTAATGTTCAAAGAAAAATTTCAAGTTAGCAACATTCATCTAAGTTTCATGCAAGGAAAACCAAGAACCATTATCTTCAAAGATTAAAGCATTTTTTTTCACAAACACAGGTGCCATTGAATGGGAATCGAAAAGGAATACTCTCACACAAAAGAGACATAAAATAAAACTATAAGAATGACCCTAATGCCTGCATTTTTGTTCATAAATATTGGGATTTTTTAACATTGGAAAACTCTTTAGGAAGATTCAAAGTTCATTATTTACATAATAGAGGTTTACAACCCTTAATCTTCTTTATATACTAACATGTATTAATTGGCTGACAAATAAAGAAGCATTTAGACAATCAAAAGACAATGAAGATAATTTTAAATGCATTTAACACAATTTTGTTTTACAAAATTGAACCAATGGCATGTTTACAACAAAGAAATAGAGTGATTTACTAAGGAGATTTACCAATCCAAAAATATAAGCGAATAGAAAACATGATTGGTACCTTATGAATTGGTTTTTGAGGTGCACTATCTTCATCAATCTCCTTAGAAGAAGACCCCTCCTCACTGCTACTGCTTTCTTGTTTAACAATTGGTTTGGAAAAATGCATTTAACACAAAAAAAATTTACAAAACTGAACCAATGGCATGTTTACAACAAAGAAATAGAGTGATTTACTAAGGAGATTTACCAATCCAAAAATATAAGCGAATAGAAAACATGATTGGTACCTTATGAATTGGTTTTTGAGGTGCACTATCTTCATCAATCTCCTTAGAAGAAGACCCCTCCTCACTGCTACTGCTTTCTTGTTTAACAATTGGTTTGGAAAAATGCATTTAACATAAAAAAAATTTACAAAACTGAACCAATGGCATGTTTACAACAAAGAAATAAAATGATAACAATATGCTGAAAATTCTATTCTGTTTAATACCCGCCAAAAGACCAGTCCCAACAATTCTTAAACATAATTTATTTGATATGATGAATTGTTAATAAAGGTCCAATTCTGTAGACTGCTAGCACAAAGGAAGATTTGACCTAGCCAAATCTTCCTTGTACCACATGAAAAACTATGTGATAACTATGTCTACTCCAACCTTAATTGTTTAATAATTCATCATATCAGATAAGTTATGTTTAAGAATTGTTGGGAGTTCTATTACACCTTTGTTGTAAACATGCCATTGGTTCAGTTTTGTAAAAAAATTTTTTGTGTTAAATGCATTTAAATGGAACATTAAGCATAGTAATAATATGCTTAATCTATTAGTAATTGGCAGGTTAAATGCAAATAACACCTTTATCAATTTAGCATGTTATTATAAGATAGAAGACCTGCTATTTGTCAAACAAATCTTTATTGTCCCCCACAATGAAGACAATGAAGATTGACCTCTTGCTCCACAACAAAGAATATTTTAATAAGACCTTTTAATCCTAGTGACAAGAACATAGAAGCATTCTAACTCATTTGTGAAGAAAATAAGCTTTCTATAAAATGAAAGGTTCAACCTAATTAATACTATCACTTGCACTCAAAGGATAGTGATCTGGTTGAAAGACTTAAAAGAGACTTTGACCCAAGAGCTTCATCATCAATCTCTACAACCTCTTGTAGCTATCTTCATAGAAACAAGAGTCATTGGATACGTCAAATTTCTTGAAATTTTGTACTTAGTTTGTAGGTTGAATTTGTACAAAGTAGATTGTAATTGAAAATTTAAAAACTATTTGCATCTAGTCATTATTCATGCACTATGCAATATGCATTGTGCAACGCAATGAAATCATCAATGTGTTTAGAAATGACAAAAACTATATTCCACAATTCTTGGGGTAAACTCTAAATTTGTTTTCTTTTTATATCTATATGCTATTGAGACCACTTCCATTTTATTAAACACAATTTTTCCCAATTAAAAATCTCAATTAGAATAAGATATAATATAGTGTTAGAATACACTTTGTACAAAGACATGTAATGCTTATGTTAATGATCAAACACACATATGGATTCACTGTTCTATTCACTATTCCACGGGATAGTGGATTACTAGAGTTGTAGAGAATTGAATATTTTATTGATATTCCTCTTCTTTGTTTCATGCATCTTGATGTAGAGCCCTCTACTATCACCTTAAGGAGACCAACTCAACTCGAGGATTCAACAAGTAACTTGGAATCCACTCAAGGAATTAGCCTTAACTCAATGATTAAGTAGAGTTCCCTGAATTTGTTAATCACTTCCACAACCTTGCTACACAAGTTCACTTCCTCATTTCTTGGCAATTCCTCCTAGCACCATCTCCATCCTAGGCCACCCAGTGCACCTAGTGCCTCCACCATGTCAAAAACTCAACTAGGATTTTCACCTTGATCCTAACATCAAGTATCATCTCATCATGGTCTATTCACCATGTTTCAACACCCCATTCACTTTGATCTATTCAACTTACACCATTCTTCTTCTATAGCCCTTCTAGGCCTGTCTAGTAGCCCTACACACACATAAATCAACAAATTACACCCAAAGTCTCCAAACAACCTCACAAAGTACTTACCTTTTCATGAAATACCCTTTTCAAAGTTACTAACCCCGTCTCAATCTCAGTCTTCCATGCTTTGACTAGTGAATAATTCCACCCCCAAATGCTCTTCTCCTAGGCCTAATTAGCCCTCACTCAACAAAGCAACTCCTATTTCCTACAGAATTAGACCTTTATTAACAAACTCATATCAGATAAAGTATATTTAAGAATTGTTGGGATTGGTCCTTTAGCGTGTATTAAATAGAATAGAATTTTGAGAATATTATTATCATTCTATTTCTTTGTTGTAAACATGACATTGGTTCAGTTTTGTAAAAAAAAATTCGTGTTAATTTTTTTTTTTTCTATTTTTTCCATTTGATAACCACAGTCAACATTTCAAAACAATGAATCGATATCCTTGAGCACAAGCACCAATAACATCAAATAATGGAGATAAAGCATGGGCTAGGGCATGACACCAGTAGATTAAAACTGAACCAATGACATGTTTACAACAAAGAAATAGAATGATAATAATATGCTGAAAATTCTATTCTATTTAATACGTGCCAAAGGACCAGTCCCAACAATTCTTAAACATACTTTATCTGATATGATGAATTGTTAATAAAGGTCTAATTTTGTAGACTGCTAGCACGAAGGAAGATTTGACCTAGCCAAATCTTCCTTGTACCACACAAAAAACTGTGTGATAACTATGTCTACTCCAACCTTAATTGTTCAAGAATTCATCATATCAGATAAAGTATGTTTAAGAATTGTTGGGAGTTCTATTACACCTTTGTTGTAAACATGCCATTGGTTCAATTTTGTAAAAAATTTTTTTGTGTTAAATGCATTTAAATGGAACATTAAGCATAGTAATAATATGCTTAATCTATTAATAATTGGTAGATTAAATGTAGATAACACCTTTATCAGTTTAGCATGTTATTATAAGATACTAAAGAAGACCTACTATTTGTCAGACAAATCTTCATTGTCAAACATACTTTATTTGATATGATGAATTCTTAAACAATTAAGGTTGGAGGAGACATAGCTATCACACATTTTTTTGTGTGGTACAAGGAAGATTTGGTTGATTAAGAGTGAGGCATTCTTTAGAATCTCATGAGTTTTGTACTACACATGCAACATATTGTGAGTTTGAAGAGAGTTAAAGGTTTCTAATTGAAATAAGTGATATTAAAGGTGTTAAAGTCTTGTTTTGGTTTTTCCTTTCCACTATGCAATAAGGAATAGTTTTCAAACATTCATATTCACTTATTGAATGCTTTGGAGACTAGTGGTTTGACTATCCATGTGTTACCAGTGACTGAGATTCATTAAAGGATACAAAACCCTTCATTTTGGGTTATTGTGTGTGGATCAAATGTAGGTTTGATTTGGTTAATGTTTAGAAGAGATCAATAAAGTATTTAAAGATAATCTTACATGTTTGGAGAGGTTTGAGAGGAACTTATCATGACTGTACCCTCACAAACAGTGACATAGACTGGTTTTACTGAGTTTCTTTTTTCTATTTTGAGGTTTTCATTGCCAAAGTGGCCAAAGACTATGTTAGGATGATAAAATATGGGGATTCTCTTTACCGCTACAAATATTTGAAGGTTGATGCACTTGGAAAGATGTGTACCATTGTTAAAAGAATTGGACTAAGTTTTGCTTACGTCAAACAGGTGAGGCAACATATGGAAAGGTTTCCATCTATTGACCCAAATACCTAGACTATTTTGATCTATGGGTACCCTAATGTTGGCAAGAGTTCTTTTATTAATTATGATGAGTTGTATCATTCCCATCATGTCCCATGCTTGCACCATGTGTACCCTCAAATATAGGATGTAAATCATTATTCTCTTCTTGACCAAAGGCTACCATATCTTGAGGTAGTGGAGTTATGTCACTTTTGTGAACTCAAAATTATGGTCATACCCTGGTGACAAATTTTAAATGGATACAAGCACCTTTTTTGTGCAATGGTCAAGCCCAACCTTTATATCTTGAATGCCAATTCTAGATGCCTCTTCTTTACTAATTAATCCATGTGACAAATCTGCAGACTTGTGAGAATGAGGAAAGGAGCCTCTACTATCCAAATTCAAAACTTGGAACTTTTCTTTCCTTCCATCTTCAGATTCACCACACACCACTAAATTTAGATTTTCCTCATAGTCTTATCAATTGAGAAGAGGAGTTGGTGTGTCAAATGAATCCCTATCCATATCAACTTCATGTTCTTCACCAATTTTTGATTCAAAATTAGTCTTTGAGCAATCTGAATACTCATCAAACCTCTCTTGAATGTCCTCACTACAAGGCACATGTGATGACAAAGAACTGCTGGTCAAACTCAGAAAATTAGAATCATGTTTATGTTTTTAACAATAATGTCTCCATGGACTATGGTACCTTGCATATTGCATGAAGTTACAAAATTCTCCTTCACATCTTCCACCATGAATGATAGGACAACATTGTAACCAACCAAAGAGATACCAATTGGATTTATACCTTGTAATATCCTAAGGCTGATCTGAATGTATTTTCTAAACACTTTGACTGAAGTTGTTTTCCGAAGTCAATTTGCAATTTCTTGTATTTGTTATATGAATGGTTTAGTTTAAACAAGAGAGCATTGTATTCAGGTCATTCATTAATGTTTACTCAAATAACCATGATAACAATTTAATATCACAAACTTCCAATTAAAAAATGTATCAGACTTAACTTCAGTCAATACAAAGTGAGAAGGAAATGTAATAACCTAACCTGGTTCAATCTCCATATGTTGAAATACCAGGACTATTTTTATCTATGGGTACCCTAATGTTGGCAAGAGTTGTTTTATTAATAAGATTACTAGGGTAGATGTGGATGTGCAACCTTATGCTTTTACTACTAAGTCTATGTTTGTCGAGCATACTGATTATAAGTACTTGAGGTATCAGGTTATTGATACCCCTGGTATTTTGGACCACCCCTTGGATGAAAGGAAAATAATTGAGATGCTCAGTATTATTGGCTTGGCTCATTTGAAGGTGGGTATTTTGTTTTTCCTTGATGTTTCAGGGTCCTGTGGTTATAGTATTGCACAACAGGCAGCATCAAACCTCTATTTGCCAATAAGCCTCTTATTGGAGTTTGTAATAAGATTGATTTGCAACCACTAGAGACACTACCAGAGGAGGATGCAAAATTGGTTGTGGAGATGAGATCCGAGGCTGGGAAAAATATGGGTGGGTTATTTGGGAATCAAGAGGGGGGTGGGGGATGATGATGCACTACTCTACAAGCTTGAAGAAGTGGTATATTATGGAAAATGAAGAGTGGAAAGAAGATGATATTCCTGAGATCATGGATGGACACAATGTTGCAAACTTTATTGATCCAGATATCTTGCAGAGGTTTGAAGAACTAGAGAGGGAAGAAGGGCTTAGGATGGTAGCTGAGGGTGACGAGGATGATGAGATGAGGGAAGTGGAGTTGAATCTTGATAAAAAGGAAGCTCTGGCTACAATTAGGAAGAACAAGAAGATGCTTAGTGTCAAACACAAATTGAAGAAGAGTACTACAGAGAGCAGGCCTACCGTACCAAGGAAGTTTGAAAAGAACAAGGAATGTGGCTTAAATAGAATGGGAAGACATCTTTCTAGCTTGGGCTTGGATCCTTCAACAATTAGCTTGATAATAAATGAAGCAGATGAGAGTTGAGCAATTAGCTTCCCAAGAAAAATCTCATAAATGAACTATGTGTACCCCAATTCCCGTGCCCTCTGCACATACCTAAATGATATATTTGAAAAAACAAGGGTAAAGTTTAAAGAAGTTAATTTTGCATCACAGTTTGTAGTTGTTGTAGCAGCAGAGCATCAGGCACCACCTTCAACACAATATGATCACTAGATAGGTCTGTATGTTTTATGAAGTTTGGTCATTGTGGATAAAACATACAAATCTGTCTAGTGATGAAAAATTAACTTCTTTAAGCCTTACCCTTGTTTCAAATATATCATTTGGGTACGCACAAAGGGCACATGAATTGGGGTACACATAGTTCATTTATGGGATTTTTCCTGGGAAGCTAATTGCTCTTCTATCATCTACTTCATTGTTATGAAGTTAATTGTTGTAGGATCCAGGCCCATGCTAGAAATATGTCTTCCCAAACACATACAAAATATGCACATAAACATGATAGATGAGAAACATAAATGTAGATATCACAATAGCTGAGAAACATAAATGTAGGCATCATGGTCATAATTTTTTGGAGACAACATAATTGAGTTGTATACCCAGATGATGCAAAGCAACTACTACTCCTCCAGTTCCAAGTTGACACTGTGGGATCCAAAAACCATGGATAAGGAATAAATTTAGAGAGCAGAGGATGGCCATAATGACCAAAATAATACATGACAAACCTCAAGTTAAATGAGGCAACTACAAAATTTTTTAATAGATTTTCATTATTAAATAATGAAATTTGCATATACTAGTGTTCAAAGCCCCCTCATTACATGATTTATTATTGTAAGCCCCCTCAGACTTACGCATCTAGAAAATGAAACTACACCCTATTGGGATTGAGACAAACCTTATAAAATAACAACTAAGAAGGATCGCTTGCCAACATCTATTGAATACAAGGTCCTCCAACAGATGTATTCAACAGATGTTGGCAAGTGATCCTTCTTAGCTGTTGTTGTTTTATAAGGTTTGTCTCAATCCCAATAGGTTGTAGTTTCATTTTCTAGATGCATAAGTTAGAGGGGGCTTATAACACTAGTATATGCAAATTTCATTATTTAATAATGAAAATCTATTAAAATGTTTGCAGTTGCCTCATTTAACTTGAGGTTTGTCCTCATGTATTATTTTGGTCATTATGGCCCTCCTCTGTTCTCTAAATTTATTCCTTATCTATGGTTTTTGGATCCTGCAGTGTTCACTTGGAACCCGAGGAGTAGTGGTTGCTTTGCATCATCTGGGCATACCACTCAATTATGTTGTCTCCAAAAACTTGTGACCATGATGCCTACATTTATGTTTCTCAGTTGTTGTGTCCCAGGACCCCTTATGACCCTTTACGACCCTTTACGATCCCTAAGAATACACATCTTAGAGGTCTTAAAATGTTGTAAATGGTCATAAGAGGCTCCTAGGAGGGGCTAGATGAGCAACCACCTTCACGTGGTTGGCCTTGTTAAGTAGATAATGTTAAACTATTATCAAAATAAAGGGAATCTCAATAATTTAAGGTCTTAGTCCACGGAGATGCTGAAAAAATGATGGGAATCAATGATGAAGAGTTTTTAGATATTGAGAAGACATATATGTAGTGGAGGCCAGAAGGGATTTTTGTGGAGATTTTATAGATGTGGAGATTTTATAGAGAGGGTTTCTTGATTGAGTACCAGTGCAGAGATGATGATTTAGTACCATGTGTATAAAACCTTCACAAATATCCTTTTTTTGGCCTCCACTCATACCTCTTCTCAGAATCTAGAAACTTTGGATATTGTTTCTCATCCTTTCACGAAATGTGCTAGTGATCGTATAAAATTACTTTTGTGAGACTAGGATCAATTATGAGAAGGTAAAAAACAAGATAATTTTATTGTATCTTTCATTTCTTTTATCCATTCATATTTTCTGCCTTCTCTTATATTGGATACTATGTAGTGTACATAAAGGCAAGGCGGTGATTATTCTCAACGATCGACAAGTATAAGTCTTCCAGCCCTTACCCTATAGCTAGGACTAAAGATAGAAGAGCTCAAGAGACCATCATAGTTGGTCTCTGTCTTTGGTCCATATATTGAAAAAATATTTTACATTTTGTTAGCTCATCAAATGCGGTGATTTGAAAGAATTTAATGGATGATATTTTCATGTATAATGTATATTATTTTTATTTGATGGTGAACAAATTTATCTACTTCATGCACTTGTATACATCAAGCATAGCCATAAAGAAGCATCCCCTCCCGTGGCTTGAGTAATGTAGGCCATGGGAGGAGATTCTTCTTTATGGTTGTGCTCGTAGTATACAAGTGCACAGAGTCGATAAATTTGTTCAACACCAACTAAAATAATATATGTTATACATGAAAATATCATCCATTAAATTCTTTCAAATCCCCTCATTTGATGAGCTAATGAAAGGTAAAATGTTTTGTCAGTATATGGACGGAAGACAGAGACCAACTATGATGGTCTCTTGAGCTTTGTTATCTTTACTATGCTCATCCTTTGCTTTTGCGATGAGTAGTAAATTTATTTAAACACTATACGTCTGATAGATTCTCCTTTCTATAGTTTACTACATACCATCATATTTCCAATAGGTTAGCTGTCAGAGGGAACCCCAATTCGATGGATTTCTGCGATGAGACTACTATACATAGGACAGGTTCACCTGTCGGACATCTATTGCATATTCGTCACCTTTCTGATAGAAACAATGTTGTAAAGAACCCTTTTTCGATAGATCTGTCCCATAGTAAAGGTTCTATTTATGTGGCCTCTGATGGGAAACTATGACAAAATACCGACAGTGATCACTTCTGTCACCATTTCCAATGCAAAAATGCCGACGAACACATCTGTCGTAGTTTTGACAAATAGGCATTGCAAAACTGACACATGGCCGTCGAAAATTTGGCCTCAAATGTACTAGTGACTTAATACCTTTAAATGACATACCTTATTAAATAAAATATTCTTCTTATTTAGTACTCAGTTGATCTTGAATAGGTGATCTGCACTTTCTCCTTGGGTTGGGAAAATCAGGATCAATTTCATAAGAATCTGTCATGTCATCAAAGCCTATAACTTCAATTTTGATCTCGGTCATCAAAGATCTCCTTCTACTCAATGCATCGGCAACTCAGTTAGTGACTCCACTCTTATTCTTTATCACAAATATATAACTCTGCAAATACTCAACCCATTTCATATGTCTCTAATTCAACTTATTCTGACTACCTAAATATTGTAAAGCCTTATGATCGGTATACAACACAAATTCACTCGGTATCAAATAATGTCTCCATTTCTTCAGGTCTTGAACAATAGCATAAAATTCTTGATCATACACATAATATTTTCTTCTTGCATTATTCAACTTTTCACTAAAGAAAGCAATAGGTTTATCTTCTTGACTCAATACAACTCCAATTGCACTACCACTTGCATCACATTCCACTTGAAGTGCCTTATTGAAATTGGACAATGCCAAAATAGGCAATGCAACAACCTTCTGCTTCAAAGTCTGAAAACTTTTATCAGCTCCATGTGTCCACTTGAATTCTCTTTTATCTCCTCTCATAGTCTCTGTCATAGCATTACAAATTGAACTGAAATTCCTAATGAACTATCGGTTAAAACTTGCCAAACCATGAAATGATCTTACCTCACTAGCATTCTCAGGTGTAGGCCAATTCAAAATAGCTTCAACCTTTTTAGGATCCATTTTCAAACTATTAGTTGAAATCACAAACCCCAAATACACAATCTCCTCTTTCATGAATGAACACTTCTTCAAATTTATCAACAACTTTTCTTCTTTCAATCTCTACAATAATTGTATAATATGTAACAAATGTTCTTCTCTGGTCTTACTGAATATCAGAATATCATCAAGATATACAATCACAAACTTACCCAAGAATTTCTTCAAACCTTCATTCATCAATCTCATGAAAGTACTCGGTGCATTAGTTAGACCAAAAGCCATAACCAACCACTCATACAAACCTTCTTTTGTCTTAAAAGTAGTCTTCCATTCATCACCTTCTTTGATTCCAATATAATGATATCCACTTTTAAAATTAATTTTTGTAAAATAATTTTCTCCAGTCAAACTATCCATTATGTCATCCATTCTCTATATAGGAAACCTATATTTCATGTTATCTTATTGATTTCTCTAGAATCAATACACATTAGCCATTCTCCATTCTTCTTAGGTGCCAATACAATAGGTACTAAAAAAGGACTCAAACTTTCTCTAATTAAACCTTTCTCCAATAATTCTTGAATCTATCAGTTCAATTCCTGATTCTCAGTAGGTGTCAACCGATGTGGTGCCTTATTCTGTAAACTAGCTTCAGGGATTAGATCCATGCAATGATCAATATTTCTCTTCAGTGGAAAACCATCAGGTACATTATTAGAAATGATCTCACTATACTCGATGAGTAACTTATCAATCTCCTTAGGGACACTATCCTCTGTTTTCTTACTCGGTTTGTTAGGAATCACAACAAAACATACATCATTCTTCTTAAAATCCTTAACAAAATTTCTTCCTTCCATCAAGAAAACTTTCATAGATGTGCAAACATTACTAACAGGTTCTTCCATCAAAGATAACAAGATTTTTCTTCTCCCATCAGTCCAAATAGTATATTTATGCAATCTCCCATCATATATAGCATGTCTATCATATTTCCAGGGTCTACCCAACAAAATATGAAAACAATAAATAGGCATGATATCACATAACACCTTATCATAGTACTTTCTAATTTTCAAATTCACATAACATTGTTCACTTACCAAGAGTGTATGCTCATCTTTGATCCATGAAATCTGATAGGGCTTCAATTTTATAACCTTTTCAACTGCAACTTTGCAACCATTTCCTTAGATGCCAGATTCTCTGAGCTACCACTATCAATGATTACCTTCCAAACTTTATTGGAAACTCTACATCTGGTCTTGAACAAACTTTTCCTTACCGGATCTTCCTTATTAATTTCACTCCAAAGTGCTCTTCTTACCATCAAGTTATTTTCCTTCTCATGTTCATTCGGTGACTCTTCTTGTACCAAAGCATTTCTACTATTACCGACCTTGTTACTTACATGTGTACATTCAAATGATCTATGTCCTTCTTCTCCAAAATTGTAACAAGTTCCTCAGAAAATACCTCAATTATAACCACCTCGGTAGTTATTGCCTCTACCTCTAGATGAACTTTCACCTTTCCACTCGGTCTTTCCTTTATCCAAATTTGTCTTTTTAGGTTCAGATCTACTATTTTCACCATGAGATCTACCTCTTCCCCTAGGGAATCTACCACCTCTACCTCTTTGTCTTTTCTCATGTCTCTTGTTCAATTTCTCCTCAGCTTTCAATGCAAATTGATAAGCCTCTTCAATGTTCTCTAATTTGACCAAACTAATTTCTTCTTGGATGGAAACTCTCAAACCATTTAGGTATCTAGAAATTCTTTCCACATCATCTTCATCATGTCTAGATTTGATATATAGTGTATAGAATTCCTCATTATATTCTTTTATCGAGCTATCTTTCTACCTCAAATTTTGCATTCACCTAACTAGGTTAATCTGATAATCACAAGGTAAGAACTTTCATTTCAATTTATTCACCATTTTCTCCATACCTTGATTTTATCTTTGCCTTTCCTCTTTCTGTCCAACTGCAGATGTTCCCACCACAAGGATGCATGACTCTTTAACTTTGTGCTTGTAATTTTCACCTTCTTTTCCTCAGGTACATTTTCATACTTAAAGTACTTTTCCATCTCAGTGATCCAATCCACCAATTCATCAGAATCCAATTTTCCACTATACTCAAGAGGACTAAAATGTGGTGTAGACTTCAGACTTGTCAAAGCCTTCAAGAATCTTTCCTCACCCTAATACATCATAGGTGCAGGTTCCACATCAGCTTGTTCCACCTCAATTTCACATCACTAACATCTTCAAGATGTCTTCCTCTTCTTTAGGCTATTTCAACAGCTTCTAATCTAGCAGCAAGTTGTCGCAACATGTCTGTCAATCCTAGATATGCATCTCATCTCCCATGAACCATCTTGAAACCCTCTGCAATTTCAAGTCAGATCACAATCTGCTACCCCACAATAAATCAACTAGTGTTTGACAAGAAGGAATCCTCAAACCTAGATTCACAAACCTAGATCTAGATCTCACCTCACTCTGATACCACTTGATGCAAGGGAGGATAGGGAGAGGGGCCCAAGGCACACCCTAACTAGATCTACCTTACAAAAATAACATGTGGAAGAAACAACACACAACAGTGAGAGAGAGAATGTAGATGCTTTCATATATTATCTTCAAATTGATTCATACATGTCAAGCTGTAAGGCCTTCCCAGTTTAGGCTAGATATTACAATCAAGTACAGAAGTCCTCCAACATGTGAGGATCTGTGAAAAATCTCTAATTTTCTATCTTCTATCTTCTATCCCAATGGACTCCCTAAACTATAACTGAAAAACTACATTTATACAAGAGGCTACTGAATCAAGTCGGCCTTCAAATCCACCATCAATGGAAGGAATGACCAGATCTAGGTCCACATGCTTCCCAATGATAGATGCTAGCATTAAATCTACGACCAAAATTAATTACACAAGTCAGCCTCAACAAAAATTTGAAACAAACAACTCAATAAGCAAGGATAACCGAGTGCCAAACAAGCATCGCCGAGCGCCAAGGAATTAACCGAGTGCCAGAGAGATAACCAACCAACTCGGTCAACAAAGGAAACTGAGAAACACTGAACCAACTTAGTCAAAGCAGGAACTGAGGAATACAAACAAACTTCAAATATGTTTTGGTGATACAGGATTGCCAAGGACCTGAGATGCTCCTACATCACAAACCCCCCCCCCCCCCAAAAAAAAAAAAAAAGAAATATAAAAAATATAAAAAATACAAAAAAATAAACACAAGATTACTAATAAAAAGGGGGATTCATATGGAAAGATTAAAAGGAAATATTAGCACAATCTCTAGTGCTAAAGACCACCAAAAATGGTGCCTCATGTGGCATGATGATAGAAAAAAATATAAGACAAAAATTGGATCGCTAGAACAATACATAGAGCCCTAAATAAGTGCTTTATACTTGTAGCGCTATGGGGAAATATTCCAGTGCTATAAACAACACTCTAAACACAAAGACACCACCTAATACTAAACAAGACAACACCCCAAAAACAAGGAGAAGAAACAACATTTAACTCACAATAATTGGTGGCAAAAATAGGGAGATGTGCATGATATAAATTTTTAACAAAACAACATATTGGTCCTAGCATTTAAGAAGCACCTAGATGTTAGGAATAAAAGTCCACCAATGTAACTAAGAGGGGCGGGGGGGGTGAATTAGTTGTATGACAGATTATTAAACTTTAAACTTTGAGTAGCACTTATTCCAAATCAAATGAACATAGTAATTGCCAACACAATACTACAATATTTGTTGTCGAGGAAACCTTATTAAAGGTAAAACCCTGCTGGGAATTGGTACCCACAAATGATGTACTAAGAGTATTATATCCCTGTTAGAAAATTATTGAAAAATTACAGTACATAGTCCATGTTAAAGGATAGACCCTGTTAGGAGTCAAAGAAAAGAGTAGGCTCACTGCCCTAAGAAGGTTATGTCCACCTCCAGAACTCATTGTTTACAACACAAGTGAATGTAAGGAAATACACAATCCTTGTGAACTATTTGATAGAAACTATCTTTGCTTGATCAATTCCAATGAAGTATAAACTATCCTTTTCTCTACATCCAACAGATACAAGCTCACAGCTTCCACAATCCTCTTCTACATTATATTCATACTGCATACCTTTTCAAAAGAAAAGATCTTACATATATACCCTATTACAAATAAATGACTAGGTTAGCCAATTAGGCTTTCCTAATATATAAATAATTACATAACCCCTTTCTAAGATACACATAGTATCTATAACAAGTATACAACATTTACAGTTCAATAATTAAGGTCTGACATCCATAATTCATGCTCACTATTCATAATACACGCTTTAATTCTGAAGTCGGCTCCAAATAGGTCTCCTACAGAACACATGCCACAATTGATGTCATCATACTCTCCACAACTTGATAAGATCAATGAACATTCCTCAGTATGCTATCAAACATCCCTTAAACTTGCATAGACTGGATCCACATTGATTGTAAGATATACACAAAATACAGAGACTTACTCTGTCAACTTCCACTGTCACAGTCGAGTAACCAGTCTTCACTAAATCTTCTGTAACTCAGCTAATATGAATTATTACAATATGTAATCTTGGATATAAGATCACAACACTTCCCTGTACATAAATATATGTTCACTCATTTTGAATCAACCATACAATATCCATACACTGTAATAATCAGTCTGCTTTCTTCATAGAAACATATGTTGACATTAGTGACAAAACATGACTTGACAAAAGTATGATTCCAACACCACTCAACAAGATAATGTAGTGATTAAACATATTAAATGCATTAGCAATATCCAAAAATCTCCCCCTTTGGTATTGATGGCAACATATGGGAAAATTCATCAACCCAAATCTATCAGATCAAAAATACTCTCTCTTAAAATAGTGAACTCTTCTCCATAGAATTTCTCCGCATACAGTAGGGATTTTCTCAGAGTATCTCTTCCCCTTTGATAATAATGGAAAAGGGTGCCATAAGTCATCAACTGGCTTCTGTTTATTCTTGATCAACCAGGTGCTGAATCACCCAAATGTATTTTGTAAGCTTCCAAAGATCACTCCCCCTGAGGAGTAGATCCATACATCAAGTCTAGAAAATGATGGAGCTCTGAATAACTCCATACTGATGCATCCTTGCATCATTTAATTCTCACTAGGAGGGGCCTGCACCCCAAGCATACCTCTGAGATACTCAAAGGAATCTTTTGGCAACAACTTTGTAAAGATGTCTGCTATCTGTTCTTTTGTTCTAATGTATTCCAACCTTATTTCTTTCTCTACCACCTTGTCTCTCAGAAAGTGATACTTAATAGAAATATGCTTAGTTTTATAATGCATCACATAATTCTTTGACATATTCACTTTACTAGTGTTATCACAATGGATAACCATAGGTTTAAAAAAAATTATTCTAATATCTTTCAACATTTGTTTCATCTAGACAATTTGAGTGCAATTAATAGTAGTAGCAACATACTCAGATTCAACAATAGATTGAGCTATACAATCTTTCTTCTTACTTAACCATGAAACCAACCTTTCCCCAAGGAAAAATGTACCTCCACTAGTACTCTTCCTATCATCAATATTCCCTGCCCAATCGACATTAGTATAAGCATGTAATTCAAAGTCATCATTTTTATCATACCATAAGACATATAATATTATTCCTTTTAGATATCTAAATATCCTTTTTACAGAAGCCATGTGTGTCTCTTTAGGATTTTCCTGATATCTAGCCGCAATTCCAACATCATTAGCAATATTCAGTTTGGAGTGAGTCAGATATTGTAATCCTCCAATTATTGATCTATACTTGGTCTAAAAAGCACTTGGTTTCATCAATATTTTTCAGTTTATGGCCAGTCACCATGGGTGTACCAAAAGGTTTACAATCTTCCATTCCAAACTTTTTCAACATCTCTTTGAGATACTTAGTTTGAGAAATGAAAATGCCATTCTTGGTATGATTTATTTGCAGTCCAAGAAAGAATTTCATCTCGCCTATCATGGACATCTCAAATTCATTTTCCATTTCTTTAGAGAACTCTTTACACATCTCATCATTGCCTCCAAAAATAATGTCATCAACAAAAAATTCTATTATCAAAATTATATCTTGACTAGTTTTTAAGTACAGATTGATGTTAGCATTACCTTTTCTGAATCCAAGGTGAAGTAAGTACTTGAATAACCTTGCATACCAAGCCCTTGTGCTTGCTTCAGTCCATATAGTGCCTTCTTCAACTTCCATACCATGTATTCATCTTCTGTTAGAGGAAATCCATCAGGTTGTTCTATATATACCTCTTCTTCAAGATCCCCATTTAGAAATGTAAATTTTACATCCATCTGATATACCTTGAAGTCTTTATGTGCAAAAGAGGCTATAAATAATCTCATAGATTCTATCCTAGCAATATGAGAAAATGTCTCTTCGAAATATATGCCTTCTTGTTGTGAATAGCCTTTGCATACCAATCTTTCTTTGTTTCTTACAACAATTCCTTCTTCATTCATTTTTTTTTTTTTTGAAAACCCACTTAGTTCCTATCAATTTTTTGTCTTTAGGTGTAGGAACCAATTCCCAAGTGTTATTTTGATTTATCTAATATAATTCTTCCTGCATAGCTTTGATCCAAGATTCATCTTTACAAGCTTCATTAGTAGTCTTTGGTTCAACTTGAGAAATCAAACAAATTTCTTCCCTTGTCTTTGATTTAGTCATTATTCCTTTACTTGTATTACCAATAATTTGATTTTCAAGATGATCTTTCTTAACATACCTCGGAGTCTTAGGAATCTCAATAACCTCATTTGTTTGATCATCAAATGTCTTATTTTAACAGTCAGTTTCAACATGTTCTTCTTCTTTTGTAGTAGCGGCTTCCTTGAACTCTATATTCTGATTGCAATCATACATTCTCTCTTGTATCTAAAACTTTTCATATATCTTCACATTGTTACTTTCAATCATCTTTCTCAATCTTAGGTTAAAACATTTGTAAGCCTTGCTTTTAGTACAATAACCAAGACAAATTCCTTCATCACTTCTAGCATCAAATCCTCCTATTTCATCATCTCTTTTGATATAGCATTTGCTTCCAAATATTCTGAAATATTTTATAGTAGGAGTATGATTAAACCACAATTCATAGGGAGTCTTATTTTCTAGCTTCTCTGATTTGAATTATGTTCAATGTGTATACTATTGTCCCAACAGCTTCCCTTTAATGTACATGAGATACATTTCCTTCTAGCAACATTGTCCTAGAAACAACCAATATTGTTCTGTTTCTTCTCTATGCTATCCCATTTTGTTGTGGAGTCCTAGGAGCAGATGTTTGTTTGTGTATTCCATGCTCTTCACAATATGAATTGAATAGATCTAAAGTAAACTCTCCACCTCTATCTGATCTTAAACATTTTATCTTTAAGCCCGATTCATTTTCTACTTTTTCTTTGAATAACTTGAATTTGTCAAATGCTTCTGATTTCTCTTTCAAGTAAGTGATCCACATCATTCTAGAAAATTCATCAACAAAAAGTATAAAGTACCTTTCACCATAGTATGATCTTGTCCTTGTAGGTCCACATAGGTTTGTATGTACTAAATCCAAATTTCATTTTGTTCTATATGATTTACTTTTATAACTGCTTCTAGTATGTTTTCCCATAACACATTCTCTACACATAGTGTTAGATGGTTTTACAATTTTAGGTAGGTCTCTCACTACATTAGTCAAGCTTGCCTTCACAATATTATCAAAATTAACATGACAAAAACTTTTGTGCCATAACCAAATGTCATATATATTTGCAACAAAACAAGAAGCTTCAAATGTATTTAACTCAAATACATTACCTCTAGATTTAGTACCAATTGCAATCAAATTTCCTATCTTACTTCTGATAAAACATTTCCCATCAATGAATTTCAATTGATACCCTTTGTCCATTAGCTATCCAACACTCAACAATTTATTCTTAAGTCCATCAACAAGTAGTACATTGTCAGTATTAGTCTTTCCATCCAAAGAAATAGATCATGTTACTATGATAGGCTTAGGAACATTGACTCCAAATCTTACAACACCACCATCATACTTATTTAGTTTAAAAAACTTGTCTTTATCTCTAGTTCTATGATGTGAGAAACCTCTTTCTATAACCCATTTTGATTTCTTATCAACATGTGATACTAAATCTTTTTCTTCATGTAATGGTTTTTCATCTTTGATAGCAATAAATCCAATCTCCTCATCATCAAAATCATCATCAGAAATACCTTCACTATAATAATAACATTCCTTGTCTTTTGAATACTTAGGTTTGTTTTTAGGAACTCTTGTAGGAAATCTAGATGCAAAGTGACCTATCTTATTGCATGAAAAACATTTCAAAGGTAACTTTCCTTCAAATTTACCCTTACCTCTCTTTTGTCTTCTAGCAATCAAGACAACAAGTTCATCTAGCTTTCTTTCTTCTTCTTGCATATGTTCCCATTCATCAACATAGTCACCAAGTTATTCTTTTATATTATCACTATTGATGCTCGCAATCATAGATAATGTCTTTTTGTGTAGATGCCTTAAATGTTGTTTCAACTTTAGGTAAAGAATCTCCCATTTCTGCGGCTTCAAAGGTAGTTATCTTTGCAATCAACATTTCTCTGCTAAAGTTTTTAGTCAAAGGTATAATCTGTTCTATAGCCTGAAGTTTGGTCTTGTAAGAAGATGTCAATGATCTAATGATCTTTGCAATGACTTCTTCCTCTTCATAAGTGCCTCCAAATTTTTTGATTCCAATCACAACCTTTGTAACTCTCTGTACATAAGCCCTGATGTTTTCATCATCTTTCATTTGCAACCTCTCCATTCTTGTTTTCCAGTTCTATAATTTTGCTTTCTTAGTAAACTTATCTCCTTTAAACAATGCTTCTAATCTTACCCAAATTTTGTGTGTTGAATCTAGATCTTTCACCTCAGTAAATTATTCTTCAGAGAGTATGTTGATTAGTGATTCCCTTGCGACCATGTTATATGAAAATGTCTTCTTTTCTTCGTTAGTAGGTTTATCCAATTAATCCTCAACCTTCGTGGTTACCTCATTCTTTTATGATCATCTAGTAATCGATACCCAAACATAGAAAATGGGTTTGCATCTTGTTCTTCCAACTATCAAAGTTTTCAGGGTCAAATTTTAGACTATCCTTCCTATATAATGCCATCTCCAAGATCACGTTAAGCTATTAGCTTTCTCTCTAAGGACCAGTAGCTTTGATACTAGTTGTTAGGAATAATAGTCCACCAATGTAACTGAGAGGGTGGAGTGAATCAATTGCATGATAGATTATTAAACTTTAAACTTTGAGTAGAAGTTATACCAAATCAAATGAACATAGTAAATGCCATCACACTAACACAATATTTGTTGTCGAGGAAACCCTGTTAAAGGTAAAACCCCAGTGGGAATTGGTACCCACAAATGATGTACTGGGAGTATTGTATCCCTATTAAAAGATCTAGCTCTATTAGGAGCTTATTGAAACATTACAATACACAGTCCCTGTTAAAGGACATACCCTATTAGGAGTAAAAGAAAAGAGTAGGCTCACTGCCCAAATAAGGTTATGTCCACCTCTAGAACTCATTGTTGACAACACAAGTGTATGTAAGGAAATACACAATCCTTGTGAAATTTCTGATAGAAAATGTCTTTACTTGATTAGTTCTGATGAATTATAAACTATCCTTTTCTCTACATCCAATAGATACAAGCTCACAGCTTCCACAATCCTCTTTTAGATTATATTCATACTGCATACCTTTCCAAAAGAAAAGATCTTACATATATACCCTATTACAAATAAATGATCACGTCGACCAATTAGGATTTCCTAATATACAAATAATTACATAACCCATTGCTAAGATACACACGGTATCTATAAAAAGTATACAACTATTACATATTAACAATTAAGGTCTGACATCCATAATTCATGCTCGCTATTCATAATACATGCTTCAATTTTGAATTCAACTCCAAATAGGTCTCCTCCAGAACACACGCCATAGCTAATGTCATCATTCTCTCCATGACTTGCTAAGATCAATGAACATTCCTCAGTTTTCTATCAGACATCCCTTAAACTCACATACACTGGATCCACATTGATTGTAAGATATACTCAAAACACAGAGACTTACTCTGTCAACTTCCACTGTCACAGCCCAGTAACCATACTTCACTAAATCTTTTGTAACTCAGCCAATATGAATTATTATAGCATGCAACCTTGGATATAAGATCACAACACTTGTACATAAATCTGTGTTCTCTCATTCTAAATCAACTGTATAGTACTTGTACACTGTGATAACTAGTCTTCTTTCTTCATAGAAACATATGCTAACATTAGTGAAAAAACATGACTTGACAACAGTATGATTCCAACACTACTCAACAAGATAATGTAGTGATTAAACATATTAAATGCATCATCAATATCCAACACTAGACATGCGCCTAAAAATAGTTACAAGCTAGCAATCTTGAGATAATTTTTAGCACTATGGAGAAAAATTCCAGCATTGTAAAAACCACTCCAAACACAAAGACAATGCCTAATACTAAACAAGATGAAACCCTAAAAATAAGGAGAAGAAACAACATTAATTCATAATAATTGGTGGTAGAAATAGGGAGATGTGTACGATATAAATTTTTAACAAAATAACATATTGACTAGCATTTAATCTAAGCACCTCGACATGCATCTAAAAATAGTTACAAGGTAGAAATCTTAAGACAACTTGCAATGCTATGGGGAAAAATTCTAGCACTGTAAACAAAACTCCAAACATAAAGACAATGCCCAATACTAAACAAGACAACACCCCAAAAATAAGGAGAAGAAATAACATTTAACTCACATTAATTGGTGGCTGAAACAGGGAGATGTGTAAGATATAATTTTTTTAACAAAACATATTGACTAGCATTTAAGAAGCATATAGACATGCACCTAAAAGTAGTTACAAGGTAGTAGTCTTAAGACAATTTTTACTACCAAAATTACAAGAACTCAACGCTAGAAGAAAGCCGAGGGACAACGCCTATTAAGCACCCAAAATCTCTCTTTCATATTGCCATAAATTACCATAATGGGAAACAATCAACATGGTACCATGGTGGTAGGAATAAATCAAGATTTTTCTAGTTTAATACAAGATTAACATCCAAAAGTTTTGTGCCTCCTTCCCAAGGATAAAGGTGTTCAAAATCGTGACTAAACAAAGTGCATTCCTTTCATGAAGAAGGACAGAAAACTTGACGCCTAAAACTAAGAGCATTAAGAAACAACTTCAACAATAATAAACTACATAAGATCATCACAAAAACTAATACCAACACATATTGCAAAGACATCATTCAATTGGAAGTAAGATCGATTACAGAAGAATAATGAAGTGGATAAATTGAAAGTATATTTAAAGCATTATTGTTCTTTGCATAATAATAATACAAATAATAATCCACTTAGATTACAACTAATTTGTATTACAACTCAAAATCATACCTCTAAGCTGTAAAATAAATGCCAAGAAGAAAATAAGATCAACATAATCCAATTACCACTTCCAATTCAATCTAAAATACAATTCACCATCAATCTTCCCAAAATTTCTTCAACAAGAACCCCCAATTTCTTCTTCCAAAACTTCCAACCAAGAAGATCCCCAAAAATAATATCATAGAGGATTCAAAAAGAGAAACGAGAATCCCTTCAATTCTCAGACTCTCCAATTCCCAATCACAGGAAGATACAAAAAAAATCAAATAATTTTATTAATTAATAACCTTTCAAGTTCCATTTAATAATATTTTATTATTATTATTATTTATGAATTTCCTATTTAATAGGAAATAAAATTGACTAAAAATCACTTTTAAAACCCCACTTAATAATAATATTTAAAATAACGATGTAATGATATTAATGCTCATTATATTCTATATCGTCAGAAAATGGAAGCACTTCCATTTAGCAATGGTTTAGCCCTTCGAGTAGGTGGTTTGGGGTCATGTCAGATGCTTTCATGGGATCTCTATCTTGGATCATGTTTTTCCCCTTGTTCTGCCCTTTTCTCCACCTCTTTCCAACCTATTTCTGGCATCCTAACCAGAAACCCTGAAATTCTTGACCTCAGGGTCAAGGTCGACCTCGACCTTGACCTAGGTCAGATTCAACCTTGACCCTAACCCTGGGTCCAGATTTCAGAATCCAGAAGTTTCCGGATGTCGGGTTTCAGAAAGTTTTATTTCTCTCTTTTGGGTAAGCTGTTTGGGATTTCAAAACGGTAAACTCTTAAATTATATTTAATCTAGGTCCATTTCTATGGGTTACGGTTTAAATGGGAATTTAATTCTCCTATGTGGGCCTCTCTAGAAGTTTGTACCCTAGAATTGTATAAAAGGAAGCCTTCCTCTCTCATTTCAATCCATTTATCATCTCTCTTTTGCAATCCATCAATCAAGTGTGAAATACATCCATCCTTTGTCATAATTTCTCAAGTTCTCCAAGAATTCAAGCAAGCATTCTCAATCAAGGAAGCATTCAAGTTATCCATTGAAGATAAAGGATTCAAGCATTCAAGCCTTTGGAGGGATTTGGTTTGAGCATTCAAGATTCATCATTCAAACTCTAGATCTATCCATCATGGTGGTGTGATCTTCCTTCAAGATCCTTTGTTCATCTTCAAGATCTATTCATTCTCCCTTCAAGGTGGATTCCAAGCATAAAATCATGAAGGTTTTGATTTATATTTGTTAGTGTTGAGTCCAAGCTTTCATATCAACATACTTGTTTACATTCCAAATACAATTTCATATCTATTGAATATCATAGCTTCATTGTTAGATATACTTCTACTACTTCCTAGCATTCTCTATTTCAATTCCATTTTTAAGGTTGATTCCAAACCGGGGTTTGACCAAGGAAAACCACTCATCCAAACAACAAAACCCTTTTTCTTGTAGGTATAGGTGCAGGACAACAAATCACAGATCAAATTTGAGTACCCTTTTTGACAAACTTCTAGGATTCATGAACAAATTTTCTATCGAAACAGTGCAAGTTAAGGTCAACTTTTAGGGGTAAGATCTTACCCCTATTTTGGGTCAAGGTTGACCTTTCTCAAAACAAAAGAAGGTTTCTGGGTTTTTTGTGTTTCCAGGCTAGATCCAGATGCAGAATTTTCTAAAACTAAGTACAGACATTAGAAAATAGTGATTTCTGAATCTGCTCCTTTTCAATATAAGTATTTATGTTTTATTAAGTTTTTTATGTCCACAACATTTTCCATTCCTAAACAACATCACACACACACACACACACACTTAAACACAGATATAAAAATATATCATAGATATATTTTTATATCTTACATTTTGGTGAACCCACGATAGACAAATCTTTCTTTTTGTTGTTAGATGCTTTGTTTTCTTTCTTTAAAATTAGATTTCTTTTATGCTCTTGCATTTTAAAATTCAAAAAACAAAAAAATCCGTATATTCTACAAAATACAAAAATATTTCTTGCATTTCATTTGCTATGAAGATCTTTAAGATGCTTTGATGTATGGTTATTTTCTTTATTATCCTCCTCTTAGCATCTCTTTATCATACTTATGATGTTTATGAGAGTATCATACATTTTGTTATGTTTGTCACTCTTCATGTTTCACTTGCCTATGCTATTGTATGATTGACTAATACTAGTCTTCCTGCTTTCAAAACTTTCATTAAAGATTTATGTGGCAGACTTATTACTCTTTTGGATTATGTGAAGAATTTGGTAGATGATACACCATCTCCTAATCTTTCTAATCCTAATCCTATCATCCCTAAATTAGTTCCTAATCTTCCTAATCCTAATCTGATTCCTAATATTCCTAACATGCCTAATTCTCCATCTTTTATTCCTAGTTCTTCCCATACTTATGATGAGGTTCAAACTATGGTTCATAATGCAGATGTGCAAGAATTCTTGGATTTACCTTCCCCTTCTTATCTGATCCAAGATGATATTAAAGGGAAGAGAAAAGAAACTTCTTCTAAACCTATTATTCCACCTTTACTCATGAACATAATAAACAATCACCTCCTGCTGAAGCTTTACATGATATGTATACTACAGGGTATAATATGATGACTAAACACAGTTATAAAGGTTTAGGGCTTGGTGTTAATGAGCATGGTATTAAGTATCTAGTTCATATATCCCCTAAACAAGATATGTGTGGTCTTGGTTTTTCGCAATCTCAATTTAAGGCGGTTGATTTTGATCATTGACCTCCTCTTCATATTCTTCTTCCAACACCTACCTTAGATTACCTTGATACTCCTTAAGATGTGGCTAGGAAGGTGTATGTTCAGTTGATGAATTCCAAGAAATAAATCTTTAAACCTATGCCAAAAGATGCTCTATCCAAGTACAAATATCCTTTTCATTACAGTAATACACATTTACTTGCTGATTGTGTGCATTTCAAGTTATATGTTAGAGAAAGAGATTCTTTAGGAATTATATCTCACTCTCGTGCAGTTTTACAATTCCTTCATAACTTTGATAAGGAGAATCCCCTTGATTTTTCCATAATATAGACCTTTTATCCTCTTGTATCATGACTAGGGGGCAAGGGGTATTTCAACCAGTCTTCTAGGACCCATTAGGCTCTTAGCATATATTTTGTCTTGAGCTTAATTGGTATTCTTTCTATCTTTCCTCCCTATGGTTTTGTATTATGTTTATAATCATCCATAGTTCTCTTATTCAAGATATCTTTTCTAAAGACATTTGTTTTGCAAAGGTATCCCTTGCGTTCATCCCTGGGGGGCAAGGTTCTTCCTTCTTTCTCTTTGGCTAGGGATCTGCTTTCCTTAGCTTAGTGGCATTTGTTTATTTTGCAACATTATTTCATTATACTGATTGAGGTTTTGGATATGGATATCCTTTTATATGAGAGGTTTTTGTTATGTCATCACCTCTTCTTTATTTTGCAAATTATGTTCTTTATAAATTCTTGCCCTAGCTCTAGGGTTAGAGTTTGATTCTTTTGTTCAAATGTTCCTCTTCCTCTTGATTACAGGAGGCTGGATGATTGAATCTTTGTTTTTCTTTGAAAGATGATATTTTATCTAAAGCACTCCTCTATGGTGGGGGTCTTGTTGATAAGATCTCTTTCTTTGAGGATCTTTTTTCCATGAGTGACATATCCTTTTTCATGATTATCTATGCTCTTGGATGTAAGGGTCAATACCCTTTGCTAAGGATATAGTGTACATTGTTGTTAAACAAGATATCTCCTTACTTTGTGAAGTAGGTATCTTCCTTCTCTTCCTTATCATGTCTAGTAGATAGCCACGATAAGGAGGGGGGCATATATAGGGTCTCCCTTGTGCCGCATTTTTCAATTTTCAATATGCTAAATACTCAGAAGGTAACGCACATAAGTTGCTAAATCTTGAAGAGACACACATTTTTCAATTTTCAATATGCTAAATCCTCCGAAGGTAACACACATAAGTTTCTAAATCCTGAAGAGACATGCATTTTTTTATTTTCAATATGCTAAATCCTCGGAAGGTAACACACATAAGTTGCTAAATCCTTAAGAGACACACATTTTTCAATTTTCAATATGTTGAATCCTTTGAAGGTAATGCACATAAGTTTCTAAATCCTGAAGATACACAAATTTTTCAATTTTCAATATGCTAAATCCTCTAAAGGTAATGCACATAAGTTGCTAAATCCTGAAGAGACACACATTTTATATTCATAGTGATGCAAGAATGTGGATCTATGGGTATTCCAAAAGTTGTCAAAAGATGCATTACAACTACAAAGCATATTTTTTGGGTGAACTATCAGGTTTTGTTACCTATTGGGCTCTCCCTCCTTGGTGATTCATGGTAAGGTGGGCATCTTACTAGGTGAGGTAATCACTTTCTCTTTTCTCTCTTTTCACTTTCATGCTAGTAGGATTAGATCATGAAACTATGTTATTTATAGTGTTTCTCTTGTCTTTCTTATGTAATCATTTATGCTTTTATGATAGCTTTCCAAATATGATATTAGTATAGGAAGCATTTCTTATCAAGGTTTCCTTTGCTAGTTGATTTGGGTTTGTTTTTGTACTAACCCCTCTTTTTGTGTCTTTTAGTTTTCTCTTTGTTTTTGCACCCTCATGCATGTATGTTGAGTTAGAATCCTTAGCTTGGGAGCTTGGGTCCTTAACTAAGTTTTATTCTATCTCATTGTTGGATCTTTCTTCTCCTTTACCAAGAGTTTGTATTGAATCCATACTCTTGCTAAAGTGGGGGCTAAATGTATCATCAGAAAAGGGAAGCACTTCCATTTAGGACTGGTTTATCCCTCCGAGTAGGTGGTTTGGAGTCATGTCAGATGCTTTTATGGGATCTCTAGCTTGGATCATGTTTTCCCCCCTGTTTTTCCCTTTTCTCCACCTTTTTCCAACTTGTTTCTGGCATCCTGACCTGAAACCCTAAGATTCTTGACCTCAGGGTCAAGGTCAAACTTATAGCTCAAGGTCAACCTTGACCCTGACCTAGGTCAAAGTCAACCTCAACCCTGACCCTGGGTCTAGATTTCAAAATCCAAAAGTTTTCGGATGTCAGGTTTTGAAAAGTTTTATTTCCTATTTGTGGGTCGGCTGTTTCAGATTTCAGAATGGTAAACTATTAAATTATATTTAATCTAGGTCCATTTCTAGGGGTTAAGGTTTAAATAGGAATTTAATTCTCCTATGTAGGCCTCTCTAGAAATTTTTTCCCTAGAATTTTATAAAAGGAAGCCTTCCTCTCTCATTTCAATCCATCTATCATCTCTCTTTTGCAATCCATCAATCAAGTGTAAAATACATCCATCCTTTATCATAATTTCTCAAGTTCTCCAAGCATTCAAGAAATAATTCTCAATCAAGGAAGCATTCAATCAATCATCCACATTCAAGCATTCAAGTTCTCCATTGAAGATCAAGGATTCAAGCATTCAATCCTTTGGAGGGATTTGGTTCAAGCATTCAAGATTCATCATTAAAACCCTAGATCTATCCATCATGGTGGTGTGATCTTCCTTCAAGATCCTTTCTTCATCTTCAAGAACTATTCATTCTCCCTTCAAGGTGGATTCCAAGCATACAATCATGGACATTTTGATTTACATTTTTTAGTGTTGAGTCCAAGCTTTCATATCAACATACTTGTTTACATTCCAAATAAAATTGCATATCTATTGAATATCATAGCTTTTTTATTAGATCTACTTCGACTAATTGCTAGCATTCTCTATTTCAATTCCATTTTTAAGGTTGATTCCAAACCGGGGTTTGACCAAGGTAAACCCCTCATCCAAACAACAAAACCCTTTTTCTTGTAGGTACAGGGGCAAGACAACGAATCACATATAAGATTTGAGTACCCTTTTCGGTGAACTTCCGAGATCCGCGAATAGATTTTCTATTGATTGGAACAATGTAGGTCAAGGTCAAATTTTAGGGGTAAGATTGTGCCTCGGGGTAAGATCTTACCCCTTTTTTGGGTCAAGGTCGACCTTTCTCAGAACAACAAAAGGTTTCTAGGTTTTATCTATTTCTGTGTTTCCAGGCAAAATTGGGTTGCAGAATTTCCCGAAACCGAGTACAGATGCCAAAAAATAGTGATTTCTAAATTTGCTCCTTTTCAAGATAAGTATTTATGTTTTATTAAGTTTTGCATGTCCACAACATTTTCCATTCCTAAACAACATCACACACACACATACTTAAACATAGATATAAAAATATATCATAGATATATTTTTATATCTTACATATTCTTATTGGCATAATTTAATTTCATAACTTAAATTCTAACACATTCTCGCTAAAATAATTGCATCTCAATAATTAACCTCTTTATAATATAAATCAATTAGACTATTAACATCATTATAATACTCATAGGTACTTAATGATTAAATTATATTAATTTAATCACTTTCATTAATAAATTATAGTAATGTTTTTTTAATCCATCTTATAACATGTAAAGATAATTAAATTCAATTATTTGAGTTAAATTAATATATTTGAGTGTTGCTTCTGGATTTGATTGTGTGAGTATTTTTTCATCTACATTTTGGATCCCACTCTATGATCCATCATCAGGATGAAGAGAGAAAGAAAAAGGATCACGAAGTGTGATCCAAAATATTGATGAAAAAATACTCACACAATCAAATCCAGAAGCAACACTCAAATATTTATCATGGATTATGGAAATCTACTCACTATGATTAAATTAATATGTTAATCAATCATATTTGTTATTTCTTTAAATTTAATGATATTCAATAATTTAATTAAATTTAATAATACTAATATTATTATTAGTATTTACTTAATAATTAAATCAAATTTACTTAACTTAATGAAAGTAGTGTTATTATATTTACAAATGCCATTTAATAATTTATTGATATTATTATTACTAATCATTCAAATCTATCATCATGATAAGAAAGTGACACAAAAAAACACACTCGACCAAGGACAAAAGAGCAAGCACACCACAAATCAAACACAATAGAAGGATAGTGTGGGCCTGAAGCCATCTATGTCAACATCTATGTCCATCGAGTAAGGCACACTCAATCCTACCAATTTAGGGGAGACAATGACTGGTACCTGCAACCTGCAACACAAAGATGAAATATACATGTATTCATATAATATGACAAATAGAAGCAATCAAGGAAGGGGAACAAGATATCATGTAAATCTCCTGAAGGAGTAACTACAACTTCGTCACGCATTTTACAGGCACGCCAGGCATGATAGAATCATAAAGCAGTAATATAGGTCCACTAGTATTGTTAGTACATCAATAATCCAATACATATGATCATAATCAAAACTTGTGAATAGTCATCAATATCAATGCATAGACAAAATATAAACACTATGGTCATGATACTAGCATATCCATAAAATGTCAAATATCACAAGAACACCAAAGTAATCACCACATTATGTGCATCTGTATCAACATAAGTAACTGAAAACAAAAAAAAAACATGAGTAATTTGGAAATAAATCAATCTAGGTGTAAGCGTATGCTTGCGTATCAAAACCAAACATGAGACTAAAACACCAAATCAAGTATACTTAGATGGAGGGGTATTACAAAACCTTGGATGTAAGCTCTACATGAAAGAATCCCCACTATTTCACCAAGGGTTAAAGTTAGCAACTCCCTTGAGAACCACAGTAGAGAGTGACCTTGTGGGGACTTGAACCTTGGTTATAGGCACTATAGGAAATAAGCCCCACCATTTCACCAAAGGGTCAAGCCCTTCTTTGTATATGATGTTACTAATTCTAAATCAATTTATTGGATCATTATACTAGGAATCTTATTTCTTCCTTATACTTGATTTATTATTACTTTGAAGGTAGCTCATTCTTAACAAACAGATTAATTTAGAGAGATGATTAACATTTTAAGCATATTATCTTGCATCACTACAATGAAGTTATCCCTCAAAGGTAAAGTCCATATTTCTAGGAATGTAAGGTTGGTTTCCTTTCAACCTTGTAATGTAATAAGATGAATACTAGTTAATAAATATTTTGCAATGAAATAAATTAGATAACCAAAATTACATCATTAGATTAAGCCATTCACATTGCAATTTCTTTATTTTTTGTTTTAGATTTCTTGAATACAATAATTATATATGTGAGAGAGTGGACGAGTGCCAAATATGGAGAAGAGATAATAGTTGGTAAATTATCCAAAAACATGTATGTAGTATAGTATAGCATATAAATTATTTGGCCAAAGCTCTATAGATTTGTGTTTGATTGACTTATTTGTATTTCCTACCAAAACATGTTATTACATGATCATATACATTTAATTAGACTTGTATGAGCATTGGTATATGAATGATTGGATATCTAGATATATATGTTGCACTAGTCTCCTTTGTGCTCTTTGGCTTTATTCTATTAGATATTTTCTGAAAAAGTGAGCCTCTCTAGTTGGAAGAAGACCAAGGAAACATTTAGATTTGTGTCTGGAGGGAAAGACATCATAATGATGTTTTGTTTCTCACTCTCTTTCAAATTAGATCATGTGCACTCCATTGTAACTATACACTCATATCTTGAGCAATGCAAATTTTGTATTTGAAGTGTATTAAATTCTATTGTAATATGTTAAATATAGTAAATTCTCATTTAATTAATGATGATGTGATTTTTCCTTTCCATATAGTGAATTCATTTACAACTTTTTATTTTTATTTTTATCAGTAATATGTAGGATATTTTATTAATAGTAAAATGATTTACATACATTAGATAAATTGGTATGTATCAAGACAAAGATCCACCCATCAACAACCCTCCCCTATTAAATATTCAAACCAAACAATTCAACCCCTTGTAAATTTTAGATAGATTGAGAATTTATAAAAATGAACACCCAAACATACACACCCTTTACAAAAACTGACGATCATAATATATATACCCAATTTAATAGAGGGAGAAATTCATCTCTTTAAAAAAAATCCATAAATAAAATTGATCAAAATTCAACATATAGACACCATCCCACACCCCCAACAATAAAAACAAATTAGACCTTGCATATATGAACAATCAATATATAAACATAGATTTTCAACCCCAAAACAAAGAGCCCAGAAGAGGGGATAGACCAACTCCAACTTGGATTAAATTTATTACTTCTTCAAATAATTCACAAGGCTATTGACCCAATAATCCTCAGGGTCAAATTTCAATTGCCTCTATTTTACAACATCCTCCTTTGCATGATGATTGTCTTCCCATTCTTGAAGGAATTCCTTCAGCCAGTCCTAGCCCATCATACCTTTGCATGCCTCCTTTCTTTATTGGAATTGGCACTCCAAATTATAAATGATCATAGGAAAGCTTCATTTCTTCTACACTTCCTCCAACCTCCATATTTGGTAGAAATCACTGGCCAAGAACAACCATCTCCAACACTGCTTCCAAACCAAATAGCCAATACTCATCAACATAGCTTCTTAAAACTCACTCTTCTTCAGGTCGAATAAACCTAAGTATAATTTCCATGTAAGGACCATCATTACAATGTCCAAATTGACTCTATAATTGTATTATATTCTCATAAACTCATCCCCCAACACAACATCCACTATTTGCAAAAAATACTAGATCATGAAGTTTAAAAATGTTGTTCTTGAATTTCTAAAAAAACATAGCCAATAAAGGCCAATTGTTGTCTATTAATATTTAGAGTAAAGCTAACCTCCATGATAGAAACTTTAAAAATCACACTCCTTCCCAAAGGCCTCCACAAAACCCTTCTCACACTACTCCAATGGCAACCTTTGTCACACTTAGGAAAAAATACAATCAATACTTCCAAACTCTTTGACTCTTAAAGCCTCCAACGTCCTTCAATCTCAAACAACACATTGAAATGATGTCACTGGAGATATTTAGGCATACGAGTGATCTCACCCAATTCATTCCAATCACTCATATCTACCCATATCTCTTCCAAATCTCTGTCACACTTGGGAAAAACATCCACCAACTTATTTTCCTTTCTTAAAACATGTAAAATTTTGAAATCTTTAAAAGAATTTAACATATTGCAAGCCAATTTAATAAATTTATTTAGTGTCCATGCTAAAGACTCTCCTTTTATTAGTGAATTAACAGTTATCAATGAATCTCCTTCTAAATGAACTTTCTTTGTAGATTTTTCCATAAGAACAACTTCCAATCTTGCTTGAGATTCAACCTCATTATCTGTCCCACCTCACAACCTCTTAACACCAATTACTAAAATGTTACCTAAAAAATCACAAGTAACACACTTTGGTGTAGATGGTCTAGGTTACCTCTAGAAGATCCATCAAAGTTTACTTTAATCCAACCCCATTCCAAAGCTTTCCACTCTCCCATAGTCACCTTTCTTTCTACTAGATCAACCCTTATAAGCCCATCGACGGACCACAAATTGTAAATTTTTTCCAATTAGCATAACATTACTTGATTTGATAATTTATTTATTATTTGGTTTATTCTTAGATGATGTATGATTTTTTTGTTATGTAGTATGATCTATTATATTGATATGATTAGATGAGTTATCTATTACTAGAGTCGAATAATTTTTTATCTTTCCCTCATCTTATCATTTTAGGTGTTCTACTATGTTGTTATACGATAAGGCCTAATATACATAGTGGCAACGTAGAGCTTTGAGCTTAGTGTGCTTAAGACATACTGAAAATTTTATTTTATTTAAGTTATATCAACATATTCTTTTTCTTTACTTTCATAGATGGTAAAATCTAGATTAGGAAAAAAAGTTGATAAAAATGAGTAAAAATAGGAAACATGCCAAAACATAAGAGATTTGGCTCTCTAATATGTTGATCCACGCAATTATCAAAATATAAATTTAAAAAAAAGCAATGAAAAACATTAAAAAATTTGTGACATGCCTTTTGGATGTGGTTGCAATGCATCAAGTATGACTAGTGAGGTATTAAATACCTTAGTGCTTACACATACATCCTACCTCAATCCTATTAAGGAAGAATCTATGAAAACCTTGACGCAAATAAAAATTGAAGAGAATATATGAAATATATTAAGGAAATACCTTATTATAATAAGTATATATCAATCTATCAAAACCATGAAATAAAATAATATTGTTTTATTTACCTTCAAATATAAATGGTAAATTTTGATCTACAAGAATATTTTAATAAATAATTTTTAACTAACTCATAATGAATAAATTATCAAATAAGATACTCATGGTTTATGTAGAAATGATTGACCAATCTACTCTAATCAATATTGAAATGAACAATAAGATAATTTGGATATATATATATATATATATATATATATATATATATATATATATATATATATATATATATATATAAATTGAAATGAGAAATAACATGGATTCCCTAGAACAAAAACTTGAAAAAAACCATGTAATGCCAAACCAAAATGTTGACCAAGGTAAAAATCAAGAAAACCCTCTAAATCAAAAAGGTATCAAAGAGAAAATTTCAAGGGAGGAAGACGCTATATTTGGTGGTGTAATGTAAACTATAGTCTCATTTATTCACTACTTCCAACATTCATTAAGAAACAAATAACAAGGTTCAAGTTTAATCCTAAAGGAGAGTTGAACACTTTGATTAATTCTTCCTTTTTTGTTTTATTGACTCGATTAGATATGAATATGCAAGATCTAAGTAAAGTGGTTCAAAATTGATAGTATTTAACAAAAATAAAAAGATACCTAACTAGAATCAAACATAGAAGTACATATGTAGAAATGAAAAACAAAGAAAACTTGTAACTAAAACCTAGAGTTCAAGGTGACGATAAATAGAGATATATGTTCTATACCTGGAGGTGTCTTTATTAGTCAAGGCTTCATATTTTGGATCAAGATGCTTTTAGATCTTTCCCTCTAAAATTCAGCCTAACGGTTTTGGTCAAGAGAGTTGATTGAAAATAGTTCAAGGGTTTTTACATGGTCAAAGTATGGGATTATGCATCTCAATCTGCTATGCACAATTCTTCATCTTTTGATTGTCAAATATATATCATACACACATAGATTAGGGAAAATGTTGTAGTGTGTATGGGCTTTTCTGATGCAAGAGAATCCTAGGTTAAATAGTGATCGACATCTCCCAAAAAAATTTAATTTTTGTTTTCTTAGTTTTTCTTTGGGTTTGTATTGGTTTTTTTTGGCATCTGTCTCTTTTTAGATTTTGATAATTAAAGAGGTACCTACTAATACTGTATAGATCTTGTCACACAAATTATTGCATTTCATGTTGAAGAAAATATAGAATCACTGACATACAAAGATTTTTAATTATTTAATAGAACCACCTAAAGGAAGTGTGATCTCATGGAATACCATGAAAAGAAAATACAATTAGAAAATGTAAATACACATTCCATAGTTTTTTCTAACATTTTTCTTGTTTGTGCAAAAATGTGAGCTTTGGAACTAAGAATAGACGTCCATCATAAAGCATTTTTTCGCACATTATAGTTGCATTACCCTGGTATACATGGATACAACATATGGAAACACAAACAAGGTCTTTTCAATTGTTCAGTAAAATGCCTTAGAGAGTTGTCTCCTTGATTTGCCAATGCATCCGAACAAGTACAATTAGTTGGTTAAAGGCCAATACACCCTATGACTTGAGTAGGGTAAGGATATTCAACCAGGTATAATGTTTTAATATATTTAAATATGGAGATAGACTTGCAACCTATTGTTTGTTTTGCCACAAAAGAAATGTTGTTTCATTATCGTCTATGCCAAATGGAGTAGTTTTTGAAGACAAGAGTTGTCAAACCAATCAGATCTCATTCAAACATAAAGGTGGGAATCACACAAAATATGAAGTACTAATGAAAGACGAGAATAAAGCATGAAAAAATATTAATTTAAAGACATACCCTCACCAATAAAGAGGATGATTTTTGGATTTTTCAAAGAGGAGGAATATAAAGTAGGATCGCCAACTATGATAGGAAGGAGAGAGGGGGCTCAAGAAAGAGGGAGTCCGTCTCTGTGTGGGGAAGAACAATGTGCTGCCAATAATGCATCCATAGAAAATCATGGCGAGTATAGAATGCATTATTGAAGAGTTGAGAATCAACCCATGATGTATCGTGTATAATTGTACATCAAGAGAGAAGAAAAGGAAGTGGGATTAGAGTTAGAGAATTTAGCGAATCAAGAGTCTGTGGAGTTTTTGTAAAGAATAATATATACAAGTTGAGAGACCATTGAATGGTCATTTTGCTAATAATTTGGAGATGCATATGAATTTATTAAAATAAAGATTATCAATAAAAATTTAAGTGTATTTATGCAATTTGTATCTTATTTGTGTAGAGTTAAACTTGTAAGAAGAAAGTTTCTACGTTAGTTATGTGAATTGCAGTTTGAGGAGTCACCTCCTGCATCATATGGTATTAGAGCTAGTGGTCCTAGTATGTAGATAGGTCATTGAACATGAGGTAGTATACATGAGGAATTGAGGGTGAAGAATGGTGTTGTGTAAAGAATTCATTGATTGTGAGGTAGTTTGCACATGAAGGTGAGAAGTAGTTGTGGAGAATTTAAATGGATCAATGTAGGTGTGCGAAGTCACAAGAAAAAGTGAAGGTGGGGGAAGCATTATTGTAGAGGAGGAGAGGATGTGTTTGAAGAAGAGGAAGATTAAGTGAGTTGTGAAGATACCTGTGATGATTTCATTCTTGGAATGATATTGGGAAGGGGGTTATGGGATGTGGAGAATACTAATGAAAAATGAGAGTTATAGCTTGAAGGATAAAGAAGTGAGAGAAGTCCATACAAATGAAGTGAGAATAGAGGATGAAATGACCATGATGGATCATCAATTTGGGGGTGAATGTAGAGAATGAAAAATAGGATAAAATGCCTCTCAAGTTGAGATACTAATAGAGGATGATGTTCATAAAGAAGAGGTTTTAGCTAAGGTTGTTCAAGAACCTAATGAGGATGGTGAATTTCTTGGAGAGGAGATAAAAAAAAATTCAAAGAAATTGTAATGAAAAATGACAAAGAAGATGTTCTAGCACTAAAGGTTGAAAAGGTTGTTCTGGGATTTGAAACTACAAGGGTAAATACTATTTTTTATGAGTATGGGTTAGTGAAAGTATATGTTTCATATGAGCATGTATAAGTTAGAGAAAGAGTGCAAGTGGGTTTTGGAAATTTTGTATATTGGTTTTATAAGTTTTCATGTTTGTGTGTTGAAGAAGTAGAGGATTCTTTAGGTAAGACTTGGCGGAGGTTTTTTTTTAATCGCTGGTTAAAATCCATGAAAGAGGGAAAGAGTGGAGAGGCTATTTAGTGGAGGAGGTTTGATAATGGTGGGTTAGATCTCATGAAAGTGAAGAGGATAGGAGAGAAAATGTAGCTAAGGAAGATGATACATAGTAGATACAAGTCCATGAGACGAGTGAAGAGTGGTAATAAAAGTCATGATAAGAGGATGATGAATGGTCTAGCTAAATATAGAAGAGAAGAAAAAAGAAGTGACTTTATGTACCCAACACAATGATGTAATTTTTATAGGTTATTTATAGCCTAAAAGGGTAGTTCAACTTTGTAAATCCATTTTATGAGTTCTACTCAAAAATTTCCTATCCCGTGTGTCTAATGCAAGAGAATCACAAGTTAAATAGTGATCAAAGTACCAAAAAAAATTCAATTTTTCTTTGGGTTTGTCTTGGTTTTGGTTGGCATCTCTCTCTTTTCATTTTTTATTGATTAAAGAGGTACCTACTGATAATCTACAGATCTTGTCACACAAATTATAGTTTTTCATTTTAAAGAAAATGTAGAATCATAGATAGACAAGGCTCAAAAATCATTTAATAAAATTACTTTCATCTAAGGAAATGTGATCACATGGAATTCCATGGAAAGAAAATATAATTGGGATGTTTAAAGACAAATTATATAGTTTTTGCAAACATTCTACTTTCCTATATGAAAACATGAAATTTGGAACTCAGCATGGACATCCATCATAAAGAATTATTTTCATATATTATATTTGCATTGCCTAGGTACATGTGTGTAAAAGATTTGGAAACATAGACATGGTTCGTGAATTATTTGATAGAATGCCTTAGAGAGACATTGTCTCCTTGATTTGTCAACACTTCCAAGCAAGCTGAAACAATGAGTTAAAGACATATACAACCCATGGCTTGAGTCAAGGGAAAGGATATCCATTCAAGCATACTATTTTCCTGACAAATATGTGCAAATTTATTGCCACTATATCCAAATATGGAGCTAGATAGCCTGTGGTTTTTCCTGCTACAAAGTAATGTGATTTTATCATTTCCTGTGCCAAATAGAACATTTTTTGAAGACAAGTGTTGTGAAACTATTTAGGTCTCATTAAAAAATGAAGGTAGGCATCACACATAAGTTGAAGCACCAATGGAAGACAAAAATACAAGAAGCAAAGATATCGGTTTAAAGAATCATCCTACCACTAATAAAGAGGAAAATTTAGGGTTTTTTTTAAAAAGGGGAAATATAAATAGGGACCACTGGGTATAAATGGAAGAGGAGAGGGTTTTCAAGAAAGAGGGAGTCAAGTTTTATGTGGGGAAGAACAACATGTATCCAACAATGCATCTATAAAAAGGGATGGTGATTGTATAATGCATCATTTAAGATCTAAAAATCAACTCACGAGGCATCATGTGTGGTTGTGCATCAAGAAAAAATAAAAGGAAGTGAGATTAGGGTTAGCGAATTGGGTGAATGGAGAGTCCTTGGAGTTTGTGTGAAAAAGAATATATGGAGATTTTAGTGACCATTTAATGGTCATTTTTTTAATAAATTAAATATTCTTATAATTTTTTTCAAGGAAAGATTGTTAGTAAAATTTTAAGTGTATTTGTGCAATCTCCATATTTTTTGGGTATAGATGAACTTGTAAACATAGAGTTTTTGCACTAGTCTTGAGTTTTAGTTTTATGAATTTTAGTTTGGGGAGTCATCTCCTGCATCGCCTAAGTCAAATATTTTTTATGTTTCCACCTTCACTACAAAAAGATAATGTAAAAGAGAGCTTACCCTTGGTAGGCAAGAGACTGAAAACCTTAAAGAAAATCTTGTGAATTCACAAGTTTATACCTCAATATTGATAATGGTGGTGATGAAATACTCTTTAGATAAGTCCTCCAAGTGTTGATGAAATAACATGACAAATCATAACACAATTAATGATGAAATCTTACGTGAATCTAGGTTATTCAACTTGATGCTTCTTCTACTTAGATCTATGCTTTTATAAGGAATTAGGAATTCTTTTTTATTATAAATTGTGACTTCGAACTTGGAATCAAATTAGTGGATGAGTTTGTAAATGATAAATTATTTCCTTATATATGGTTCTCAATGTGTTTCCCAATTTGAGTCAACTTTCAATGGTCAAGTAGAAATATTAGGATTAGATTACAAACTGTGGGAACTAGAATTTGTACACGTTCAAATTTGGGCCCCTTTTTTAGGGACTAGGATGATAGGTTCCATTGTTGACTTTGAAAGGGAAAAAAGTGTAATGGTGAAGTAACAAGGTGTAGGACATAGGATTTAATCTCAATATTTACATACAACAAGAGTACTATGACAAAATAAGGCCCAAAAAATATTGAAATAACATAGGAGGAGGCACACTAAAGTAAGGGCCCAAAATAGAGTTTTAAATTGTAAGGGGATACATTTAAGACAATATTTAGCCCCCACTTTAGAGGGGGTGTGGACTTACTTTCATATTCACATTAAAGTAGAGATAAAGAGATAGTGTAGTTGCGAGCAAGACACACTAGGGACAATATATTAATAAGTTGAGGGATGATCAATTTCCCAAGATAAAGATCTTATCAATCCATATAAAATATTTAAATATACACATGGAAAATGATGTTAGAACTAAAAAAATAAAAGTTTTCAAGTAAACTAGTTGAATAGACCTTGATGTATAAAATGTCTTAACCATTGATATCATTCTCAAAATGTTATTATAAGTGCACAAGTGGAATTATAGAAAGAGATGAGATAATTCACCAGTTGATGAGACAAGAATCAATGGCCCAAAAACTATCAAGATAAGTTATGCTAGGGGTATATGGGAGAATCATGAATTCCACTAGCTAGTGAGGTGTGTTATGTTGGTTAATTCATGTTTACATCATAGATTCTACTAGATAGAAATGTGTTCTATGTTAGTGATCCATTAAAATGTCATAGATTCCACTAGACATCAAGTTACATTTTTTTGTGTAATCTACAAAGTGCATTGAATAATTAGACTAGAAAACTTTGCTATACTAGGTAATCAACAATGATAATTAAGCTAACAAGCTATGTTATGTTAGATAAATAATGATCAAGGAACACAAAATGATAAAAATGATTAGACTAGTAAGACATGTTCTTTGTTAGATGCCTAATTACTAATAAATCTTTAAACATAATTGTCCAGGGGATAAAACTAGTAAGCCATGATACATGCTAGATGACCAAAACAAAGGTTAAATGTCATGCAAGTTTCTACAAATAGATTGATAAGCACACCTCAAGGGGGATTATTTAACACAACACCACCGCTTTGGGGGATCAATGAGAAATGAGGATGCCTCATATGCCCTCCTTTAAGATGTCAACATGATTCTATGTTGATATATTAAGGAAGATAGAGATTCATATCAAGGATAACACATCTTCAATACCGAGGAGATATCCTTTTTGAAAATGCACATGTTCCAAGCTAGGAAGGAGGTTCTTGTAAAGGATGAAAATCTCTTAGAAAGGAATATATCATTGCAAAGGAAACATACATCCAAAAAAAATCTTGTCCAAAATTACCATCTCATACTCTCAATATTTAAGCACCTAGTGAGAACAAAACCATAAATACTTTACCAAAATTCTAGACAACATAATCATGTATCATGCAAAATCTATTAACCCACCATGGAGGTCATCTTCTTAGAATAAAAAATACAACATGACTTCACATGGACATCACCTAGGTGAAATCAAATGTCTTCCAACATAGAAAATACAAACACAAAAGTATATTTGGTGTCATAAATCTTGACAACTCATATCCTTCCAATGTAGTGCTAAAAAATTGAGTGGTCATTTCATCCAAGTCTCATATTTTCATACTATATTAGTGTTACCCAAATTAGAACCCAACTAAATCAGGTAGACCTGGAGATGATTTTACTATTAAGGTTAAGGGGTATATTCTTTAGTTTGATGATTTTTAGATTTTATATGTCATTATGTATTTCAATTATAACAAGAATTAAAAAAACATGAAATAAAATAAATAGATTTGTAAAGTAAGATGTTTATTTATTCATAGTAAAAGAACATGTCTCACACAAACTGTGAGAATAGCTAAACTGGAAAATACACTATGAAAAATAAATATGTAGTTAAAGGAAATGACATATAAATGGGGAGAGGATCCATTATTTTCTATTGAATGGTTTGTCCCATGGTTGCATGTTTATCTTCATCTCCTCAGCTCCTAAAGTCACCTTGCCAGCTAGTTACCTACAGGGGTGTGATAAAATTTGTTAGAGCTCAAGGTTACCTCATCAAATATATGCAAAAAACAATAAATGCATATTAAAATTTCATAATTTATTAGATTAGAACGGGAATTTGAAAACAAATAAGAGATTCACTATTTTATCTAATGAGTTGTCTCATGTGTAGGAACAAGTACATATTTATCATTTAAATAGCATGTGGGATCAAGTGGGATCCTATGAGGGTTGAGCCCAACACTGTATTAAATGACATATATGTAGTTATGTGGATAGAATATCAAAGCATAATGGAGCAACATAGAATCATATGATATGAGATGTTGAAATAATATGTAATGAATAAATGTTCAGAAAATATCATGATATCTAAGATCTATTAGTGCAAGGCTACATCAGCAATCAACATAGGCCTCAACTTCAAGTCATGAGAAACATACTTGTACATTAAGGATCTAATAATAATTCCAATCCATTTCTAATCATAATTTTAATGAATAGGGAGCATCTATGAAAATCATAACAACAGAGTCCTGATTGGATATGGGTAGGGATCATAGATGATGAAACATGACATTATCTTGATACATAAGAAAACAAAACATATAAATAGTACAACATAAATATAAAGAACATGAGCAATATTTAAGAAAGGAACTGTAATGATATGATGTGATAAGTGTTGTAAAGAGGAAATCCATTGAAAGGATGCAACCACAAATGATGAAATATGTATGGAGAAGAAATGATACTAATATCTTTAGTATTCAATGAAGAAAGAGCTTATGATAGTCAAAATATCACATGATTGTATCCAAGTGAAAATATGCATATGTAAGAGAGTCTAAAGGCTTTGCACATAATGAAGAATTATGAAAATAATAGAGGATGTATCTAAATATTTCAAGTTCTTAAATATATTGTGTGCATCAAAGAGAAAACTCTTGAAATCAAACACAAATGTCATGATCTTTCATGAAGAAAACATCACTTTTTATTAATGAAAAGCAAGGACAAAAAATAGAAGAAATATAAAATAAGCATGAGATATGTTGTAATAGTGATAGTGAATTCCTGAAAACAAATGGTGTAGGAGCACAAAAAAACTTGAAGACAATGAAAACATCAAGGAGGCATGGTGGAGTCAGTTATGGGTCTAATAGACTCAATTATGATGGTTTGGGGCCTATAATGGCATTCCAATGTAATGATGTTAATAAACATGTAAAGTGTCCTAATGGTCCTAGTAGGACCTGTTGCCATTATTTTCACTCTTTTGGAGGCCTAGTTACTAGATGAAGCTACAATACCCTAGTTTGTGTTATTAGTGGTCTTGCTTAAAATTTGTGTTCATTTCATTTGCAAAGTACATGAAGGGAAAGGAAGTGAACTGCATCTAAGTTTACATGTGCATATATCATTGTTAAGCATGTTGTATGAAAGAACTGAAAAGAACATCTATCCGAGCTCACACATGTCGTGAGCATAGCCATTGCTAGAATTGCATAAATGAGTGCAAATATACATAATAATAAACATGAAGTATAGGGGTACCAGACATTGCCTGGTAATGAATCTATCTCCACTATGTTCCCGGTGTGCTCCTGTGATCCTGAACCTGCAGGTAAGACAAGAAAAGTGGGTTAGATCCAATGGATCTAAACAATGCCTGGTATCAAAGTATTTACAAGCATGCATACATGCACTCGGCTATACACCTCTGACACGGGCTGTGCTCAGGACATGTGCATAAGAAGGCTCTAAAAATAAAAGAAATACCATTGTTTTCACTAATATGTTTGTTCCATGTGCAGATGAATGACCTTGACCTGTGATGCAGTCGATGCCAGGAAAACCTCATTTCCTTGGCAGTGGCTACATCACAGGCCAAGAACACCCATGATCAACAAGGAAACATTTAGTAAAAGTGGGACACTTAAGAACCATAAAGCCAAATCAAGTGAAGCATGGTTGAAGCATTGGGAAAAAAGAGCATGATAGAGAATAGGGTACACAATCTGCATTCTAAGGAAAGGGGCTAGCTCAGGTCTTAGAGAATCCATCTCAACAAGCTACCAGTATAGAATGAATACATATGCATGCACCCTCACAACAAGAGGAGGATCATGGAAAGTAAGGAATATGCCATTGAATAACTAACATCTCATATGAGCTCAAAGCAAGTAAATGGTGCATATATATGGGAATAATGATGCGGTATCATCATAATGTAACAGCATGATCACAAGCCATGAGCCACAAAATAGTAATTAGCATGGGGCAGTCAAGAAAAGTGGGACAACATTGACTACTTACTCATCCTTCACTGAAAGGAAATTAATACTCCATAAAAGGTGAGCATCAGCAAATGAGTGAACTATAAACATCAAGTAGTCTACTATTGAGTAGAGGGCACAATACCACAAGAAGCAAAAATAGTGAGCTCAAATCAATAATAAAAACTCCCTGGCTTATAGTCTATACGCTTCACAAGCACTAAATACCAGTGAATGGATGAAATATAGCTATATAGTGCACCAGTAATTAATTACATTGAAAAGGTCATGCCAATCAATGGTAGACATTCATAACAGAGCAGTGTAAACCATGCATATAGCATGAAGATCAAACAGTGAGCAAACATGGCATACTATACACCAGTAAATACAAAGGGGGGTTTCAAATAACCCATGTGATAACAGTGAATAATAGTGAGAAATGAACATCAGATTATATCTATACAGGCATCCAATGAATACACCATTGTAATAGCGGCACAATGAAAAGGCCTTAGACACAACTCACAGAGCACTACATACCCATCAATATCAACCTAGCTCAAGTTTATAGGCCCGATGGAGCAAGCTAAGACAGTATATGAAGAGCATGAAGAGAAAACAGTGATACACTGATGCCTTAGTTTCACGAGCTGGCATGCGTTGCCAGTAGACAACTGTACACTGCTTTCCAAGATGCATGCTCGCTTAGGAGCTGTATGCAATAGAAGGAATAGAGAGGAGTATGAAAAAATTGTAAATGCAATCAATCGAACATGCTAGTGTCGTGATCATATTAAGATGCAAATTCAAGAAAGGAATACACTAGTGTCGTGCCCCGTAGCTCACTAAGACTCGCAGGGTACACGGGTTCTCAAACATTGAACCAGGGCCTCAATACAATGGTAGGTGCAAAGAGGCAAGGGTTTGGTAGAATGAATGAGAAATAGTGCTACAGTCCAAAAAACTCATGGGCCCTCATCCATAAACTACAGCAAGATCAAAGAAATTGATTTAATAGAAACATGTGCCATCCAAACAGCAAGCCACAATTCAATTTCGCAGGCTAGCATTAAAACATTGTGGGAATCAAAACAACAAGAATTCAATGGTCAAAAAAAATAATGCCAATGGTTCATGGGAAAAGGGCATTCAATAGCAGTACTCAGATGCCATGTTGTAGGTTTTCAGGCCCTCATAAATTCAAGTAGTGAACTTTCAAAACAATGCAAAAAACAATGGTGCCCTAATCTTTACAATGAATGCCGAGGAGCCATGCCCTAGCTCACGGGCCATCAAAGTGAAGTGACAAGAATGAAGGTACATAGAGTATAGTAACAGAAAGGAGAAATTTAACATGTGGTGATGCCCTAGTTCATGGGCTATAAAAGATGTACATAAGTCATGCCATGAAATACAACAGTCAAAGATACAACTGTGCCCTAGCACGCATGCATCATAAACTAAGTATGAGCTTAATAAAATGTAGTGCTTTAGCTCATGGGCTGCAGACATATTGAAATAATGAAATGCTAGTGGGGACATGACAATAAACAAAATCTATGCCATCATTTGTGCCATAGCCATAAAATACAGGGAGATGCCAACAGTGCCCTCATCTATCTGAAGAATCAATAACAAGACACAGAGATAGCAGCAAAAAGAGATGAATGCTAGAAAAATCAAGTTCCTACCTCCATATGATGTCGTAAAGGGAAGGGATAGATTTTTCCTTGATTAAGCTCAAAATCCAGTGCAGAGACTATCGGTAAAGATGGCAAATTGCCAGCTGCCAAATGAGGAAGTTTGATGCCAGCAGTTTTTGTGTGAAGGAAAGTTTTTAATATGTACTCCTCCTTTTTAGGGTTGAGCGTTTATTAATTTCCTTTTGTGCTAAGTATTTTTCTAAGATATGGGTTTTATTAAAAAAATAAGTTAGTGAATATGCTTTCCCTTTAATTAGGTTGAGAGCTATTTACTAACTTAAGAATAAATGTTTGAAATCCATATACATTCTTAAAAGGATTTTCTCTAGTGTAAAAGAATCATTGCTCTTACTATTGTAAGATATCGACAAGGGGTGTTTTTATAAACCCTTGTCAGAATATCATTTATAAAGCATGACTTAGTGGGTAGGGTCATTCCTTTGACCACCTATTTTAGGCATCCCACTTTTTCTGCCCCCCTAAAAACTTGGGAATTGGGCATCTGAGTTAAGGAGGTATTCATGGGCCTATTTGGAGGAGTTTTTCCATTTTTAGGGAGGTCATGGGTCATGAATGTAGATTCCTATGGTTTTCATTTTTATGCCTCTCACTCTTGTGATTGAAGTTAGTTCTTCATTCTCTCTTTCTTGGAGATGAATTCTTGTAGCTCTAGAAAAGCAAGCTATAATTTGGCTCCTTTCAATACAGTTCATAGCAATTTTCCTTCTTATTCCTATAGTTTTGTGAGTTGTTTTGGTGGATTTTATGTCATGTAATGTGATGAAAGTTAGTCCTTTACTTGATGTTTTGTTCATTTAGATGCTCATAAGCACTTTTATTTCCTAAAGTCTCAATCTATGTGTATTTGAAAGTATTTGGGTTTGTGGAATTCATTTTCCCTCATTTACAACTAGCACCTAGTTATTTCTAAGGGAAAAATCAGATTAGGGAGAAGTTGTGATGCTTAGGTTATGTTCTGAATCACATTGTTAGTTTGTTTTCAGTTTGTGGATCTATCAAAGTTCGGTGAATCACCTAGTTTTAGTTTTAGTTTCATGCACTCTCTCTCCCTTTTCCTTCAAAGTTTAGTTTAGTTTTAGGTGATTCAAGGGGAAGCTGGCCCCAAATCTAGAGGTCTACTCTTTGATAGGGTACCCACAACCTGAGAGTAGTCCCATGTTTCATGGGATTGCTAGGTTTTACACTTAGCCATACTCAGGTGCATTCCCTAGTGACAACAGTTTTTGGCATGCCTGATGGGACAATAGTGATGTTTCTCATTATTCACTAGGATTTTGGTTTGATCCTTAGTGCAATAAGCCTTTAAGAGGTAGTTGTTTCAAGCACCATGGAAACTCTAAGAGAAATCTACTGGTTTAAGCAGTTCAAATGCTGAGAAGTTTCAGGAAATATATTTTTACCAGCTCATTTGATGAGTAAGCATGACAATGCATAATGCGTATTCTCCCTATCACCCCCCATATCATGAGAAGGCCACCCATGTGAAGGCATTCATTCCATATCAAGCTGCAGTAGCATATAGTCAAAATAGCCCACCGACAACAAATTTCCAGCATGCACTACCATACCCTCCCACCCAGCATCAAGCATCTTAGCAGCATTCGTATGAACCACCCTATGAGGGACACCATTGTAATACCCAGAATCAACCCCATCCCGCTTCAGATTCAAACTCCATGTCCTCTTTTTTGGAAATTTTTTGGGAGGAGATGAGCTCTTTCATGAAAGACTATGCAGAGATGAAGTCTCAGAAAGAGGAGCTCTCAAGGCAGCTACATAACCAGATAGAAATTCATGAGCAGATCCTTGAAGAGAAGAACCATCTAATCTTGACACAAGAAAAGGTTTATAAGAAGAGTCTGGAGGACCGTCAAGAATTCATAAGGGGCATCTACCTGAAAGCTACAAAGAATGAGGAGGATCTCTGAAAAGAGTTAGCAGAAAAGGATGAATTTCATGATCATGAGTAGGAGACACTTGCCAAGCAGATTGCAGAAAAGGATCAATTGATTAAGAATCTATTTTCACAAGCAACAAGGCAAGAAGAACAAGAATTTGTTGCTGCCCTAATGTAGGAGAGCTCACCAAATCCACTAGAGGGTAATGGAAACTTAATGCAGTCTTGGAGACCCTCATGGACCATGTATCCAGGTTATGAGATGCCAGCTCTACTTAATAAGGAAATCCAGAAGGAGGTTCCCCATGCTACTGAGGAGAACCTATAAGCTTTGCAAACCAGATAGGAGACTCACAAGGTTCAAATCCCAAGTTTCTTTCCTGGTAAGTCCACTAACACCTCTATTGAAATTCCAAGCTTTAGGATTTCCCCTTCAGTTTAGAATCTTAGTCAACAGGAGCCTAATCTCCATGCATTTCTAGAGCCTATTCATGACCCTATCTTAGATTTCCAGCCACTTCATTCTATTTCTATAGATGAGACACATTAAATTTTTGACTTCCTAAGTGAGAATGAGCCTGTCCTGCAGCAGATTAAGCCCTATGAGCCAATTCCTAAAGATCCCCCTACACCTCATGAAATTCTAGGCCACCAGGAAGAGAATGATTCTTGTCTCTTAAGTGTACTCTTTCATGATGATCATGAGGAACAAGTAAATTTATTACATGATGATGGATTGGAGCAGCCAGATAAGGATAAGAAAGAAAGTGAAGGAGGTGAGAGCCTAGCTGATTTATTTGAGGAAATGCCTTCTTGTATTGAGAAAAATGAAGTGTTGCAAGACTCACTAGTTAAACTCACTGATTGTGACAAGGAAGATGATGTAGTTGTTGCTAACTTAGGACAGCAAGAAGATTTTGACTCTATGATAAATGCTTTCTGGTTAGCTTTCATTTGTGTTCCTCATCTTCCTGAAATAGATGATAACATGTATGTTCCTAAGGAAGACCCTTCATTTCAAGAGGCTAATGTTGTGCCAGTTATAGAGTCTGGGCCTGTTTGCAATAAGGTGGTGGATGAATCTCAAGAATCTTGTTTCTTGGACCATGAGGAGGGGCCAGTTATGGTTAAAGACCTAATGCATTTTGATACCTTGGATGAGCTATTGGAAGTTCCAACTGATGAAGAGGATGATCCTCTAACTGTAAAAGAAGAGATATTATGGTAGACTATCATGGAGGGGCAGAATTTTGATCAGCATGCTGAAGATATTAATGAGATGTATACTAAGTAGTGGGAGAAACCTAATTTTATGCTCTCTAGGGGGTGTCCTATCAGATACCTAGCACAAATGGGATCAAATGAAACATGCATACTCAAGGACTCAATGGAGGGTGATGTCAGAAGTCCACTCCTTGGTGACCAGGAGCTTATTCAGCCTCATTAGAATCCCTGGAGTGACAACACCTATGATCTAATTGAGGTTAGTAGTCTAGTACACCAAATTCAAAGGTTGATATGCCAGATGGTTCAAGACATTTTTGTGTTCCATGTTCTCTTTGTTGGCATCAAATATGAAAAGTATAATATTTTGAGGAGAATGGGAATTTATTTCAACAATCCAGTTAATGGATTTGTCTAACCAGTTTGTCGATACTGGCTAGACTAGGGTAGGATAGGGGTTTTCATTTTCCATGTTTTCTAAGTGCCTTGGCACAAGTTTATTTCCAGTGTCACTTTCAATTTTCTTTTCAGTGTTGGTTGGGTTAGCAATAAGCCTGAGCAGTCTGTCAGGCGGTTAGCTTCAATTCTGTTGGAGAAGGAGGTTGTTTTATTTGGGGTTGGGTTCAATTTTGAGGCTTAGACTCTGTGCCCAATAGATCTACAAGGCAACTGGTCAGGATGCTTAGCAGGCAAGCACTCATTAGAGGTCACCAGAATGTTGCCATTATTTTCACTCTTTTGGAGGCCTAGTTACTAGATGAAGCTACAATACCCTAGTTTGTGTTATTAGTGGTCTTGCTTAAAATTTGTGGTAATTTCATTTGCAAAGTACATGAAGGGAAAGGAAGTGAAATGCATCTAAGTTTACATGTGCATATATCATTGTTAAGCATGTTGTATGAAAGAATTGAAAAGAACATCTATCCGAGCTCACACATGTCATGAGCATAGCCATTGCTATAATTGCATAAATGAGTGCAAATATACATAATAATAAACATGGAGTACAGGGGTACTAGACATTTCCTAGTAATGAATCTACCTCCACTGTGTTTCCAATGTGCTCCTATGATACTAAACCTGCAGATAAGAGAAGAAAAGTGGGTTAGATCCAATGGATCTAAACAATGCCTGGTATCAAAGTATTTACAAGCATGCATACATGCACTCAGCTATACACCTCTGACATGGGATGTGCTCAAGACATGTACATAAGAAGGCTCCAAAAATAAAAGAAATACAATTATTTTCACTAATATATTTGTTCCATGTGCAGATGAATGACCTTGACCTGTGATGCAGTCGCTGCTAGGAAAACCTCATTTCCTTGGCAATGGCTACATCACAGGCCAAGAACACCCATGATCAACAGGGAAACATTCAGTAAAAGTGGGACACTCAAGAACCATAAAGCCAAATCAAGTGAAGCATGGTTGAAGCACTGGGAAAAAAGAGCATGACAAAGAATAGGGTACATAATCTGCATTCTAAGGAAAGGGGCTAGCTCAGGTCTTGGATAATCCATCTCAACAAGCTACCAATATAGAATGAATACATATGCATGCACCCTCACAACAAGAGGAGGATCATGGAAAGTAAGGAATATGCAATTGAATGTCTAACATCTCATATGAGCACAAAGCAAGTAAATGGTGCATATATATGGGAACAATGATGCGGTATCATCATAATGTAACAACATGATCACAAGCCATGAGCCAACACAGAATAGTAATTAGCATGGGGCAGTCAAGAAAAGTGGGACAACATTGACTACTTACTCATCCTTCACTGAAAGGAAATTTCTACTCCATAAAAGGTGAGCATCAGCAAATGAGTGAGCTATAAACATCAGGTAGTGTACTATCGAGTAGAGGGCACAATACCACAAGAAGCAAAAATAGTGAGCTCAAATCAATAATAAAAAATCCCTGGCTTATAGTCTACAGGCTCCACAAGCACTGAATACTAGTGAATGGATGAGATATAGCTATGTAGTGCACCAGTAATTAATTACATTGAAAAGGTCATGCCAATCAATGGTAGACATTCATAACAAAGCAGTGTAAACCATGCATATAGCATGAAGATCAAACAGTGAGAAAACATGGCATACTATACACCAGTAAATACAAAAGGGGGTTTCAAATAACCCATGTGATAACAGTGAATAATAGCGAGAAATAAACATCAGATTATATCTATACATGCATCCAATGAATACACCATTGTAATAGCGGCACAATGAAAAGGCCTTAGACACAGCTCACAGAGCACTGCATACCCATCAATATCACCCTAGCTCAGGTTTACAGGCCTAATGGAGTGAGCTAAGATGGTATATGAAGAGCATGAAGAGAAAACAGTGATACACTGATGCCTTAGTTTCACGAGCTGGCATCCATTGCCAGTAGACAACTGTACGCTGCTTTCCAAGATGCACACAGGCTGTATGAAATAGAAGGAACAAAGAGGAGTATGAAAAAATTGTAAATGCAATCAATCGAACATACTAGTCTCGTGATCATATTAAGATGAAAATGCAAGAAAGGAATACACTAGTGTCATGCCCCGTAGCTCACTAAGACTCGCAAGGTACACGGGTTCTCAAACATTGAACCAGGGCCTCAATACAATGGCAGGTGCAAAGAGGTGACGGTTTGGTAGAATGAATGAGAAATAGTGCTACAGTCCAAAAAAATCATGGGCCCTCATCCATAAACTGCAGCAAGATCTAAGAAATTGATTTAATAGAAACATGTGCCATCCAAATAGCAAGCCACAATTCAATTTCACAGGTTGGCATTAAAACATTGTGGGAATCAAAACAACAAGAATTCAATGGTCAAAAACAATAATGCCATTATTTCATGGGCAAAGGGCATTCAATAGTAGTACTCAGATGCCCTATTGCAGGTTTTTGGGCCCTCATAAATTCAATCAGTGAACTTTCAAAACAATGCAAAAAATAATGGTGCCCTAATCTTTACAATGAATGTCGAGGAGCCATGCCCTAGCTCACGAGCCATCAAAGTGAAGTGACAAGCATGAAGGTACATAGAGTATAGTAATAGAAAGAAGAAATTTAACATGTTTTGATGCCCTAGTTCATGGGCTATAAAAGACGTACATAAGCCGTGCCATGAAATACAAGAGTCAAAGATACAGCCGTGCCCTAGCTCGCAGGCATCATAAACAAAGTATGAGCTTAATAAAATGCAGTGGTTTAGCTCATGGGCCGCAGACATATTGAAATAATGAATTGCTAGTGGGGACACAAAAATAAACAAAATGTATGCCATCATTTGGGCCATAGCCATAAAATACAGGGAGATGCCAAGAGTGCCCTCATCTATATGAAGAATCAATAACATGACACAAAGATAGCAGCAAATAGAGATGAATGCTAGAAAAATCAAGTGCCTACCTCCATATGATGTCGTAAAGGGAAGGGATAGATGTTTCCTTGATTAAGCTCAAAATCCAGTGCAGAGACTGTCGGTAAAAATGGCAACTTGCCAGCTGCCAAATGAGGAAGTTGGATGCCAGTAGTTTTTGTGTGAAGGAAAGTTTTTAATATGTCCTCCTCCTTTTTAGGGTTGAGGGTTTATTAATTTCCTTTTGTGTTAAGTATTTTTCTAAGATATGGGTTTTATTAAAAAAATAAGTTAGTGAATATGCTTTCCCTTTAATTAGGTTGAGAGCTATTTACTAACTTAAGAATAAATGTTTGAAATCCATATACATTCTTAAAAGGATTTTCTTAGTGTAAAAGAATCATTGCTCTTACTATTGTAAGATATTGACAAGGGGTGGTTTTATAAACCCTTGTCAGAATATTATTTATAAATCATGACTTAGTGGGTAGGGTCATTCCTTTGACCACCTATTTTAGGCGTCCCACTTTTTCTGCCCCCCTAAAAACTCAGGAATTGGGCATCCGAGTTAAGGAGGTATTCATGGGCCTATTTGGAGGAGTTTTTTCCATTTTTAGGGAGGTCATGGGTCATGAATGCAGATTCCTATGGTTTTCATTTTTATGCCTCTCACTCCTATGATTGAAGTTAGTTCTTCATTCTCTCTTTCTTGGAGATGAATTCTTGTAGCTCTAGAAAAGCAAGCTGTAATTTGGCTCCTTTCAATACAGTTCATAGCAATTGTCCTTCTTATTCCTATAGTTTTGTGAGTTGTTTTGGTGGATTTTATGTCATGTAATGTGATGAAAGTTAGTCCTTTACTTGATATTTTGTTCATTTAGATGCTCATAAGAAATTTTATTTCCCAAAGTCTCAATCTGTGTGCATTTGAAAGTATTTGGGTTTGTGGAACTCATTTTCCCTCCTCATTTACAACCAGCACCTAGTTATTTCTAAGGGAAAAATTAGATTAGGGAGAAGTTGTGATGCTTAGGTTATGTTCTGAATCACATTGTGAGTTTATTTTCAGTTTGTGGATCTATCAAAGTTTGGTGAATCACCTAGTTTTAGTTTCAGTTTCATGCACTCTCTCTCCCTTTTCCTTCAAAGTTCAGTTCAGTTTCATGTGATTCATGGGGAAGCCAGCCCCGAATTCGGAGGTCTACTCTCTGATAGGGTACCCACAACCTGAGAGTAGTCCCATGTTTCATGGGATTGCTGGGTTTTATACTTAGCCATACTCGGGTGCAATCCCTAGTGACAACAGGACCATAGGACCTAATGGGGGATTTGGTAGATCTAGGAATGGCAAGGGCCTTGAGGGAATTTAGGACACTTATAAAAGTTGATTGTATCCATTAAATATCATTAGGGGATTTTTAAAGTTAGTTCTTTTATTAAAATAAAGAGTTACAAATTTGAATATTCAAATTATAACGGATAGTTACAATTAGGTGGGAAATGGTGTTTAGTGGTTGTTTAGAGGTCTAATGAGTTCCAACTGATTAGAAATGGTTGGGGAAGTTATAATACACATATATAAGCTTGTTCAAGACCATTGTATGACAGGGCACATGAAGGTACATGAGTTGTACAAACTATATTTATTGGAAACAATAAAACTTGAATTTCTTGCAATTTTTTGTGCATTCTTGATGTCTAGTTGATTTATTGGCATACCACTATTGAGGGACAACCACTAACATTGATGTGAAGTAGTTTCCTTTCATTTTTGCAAGAATTTTATTTGTTTTGATGAGACTGTCCTGTAATAACACTTTCTTTTCTTGATTTTTAAGCGTGAAATAATGGATTCATCCCCTTAATGTTGTGCATGTGACTTTGGGATGGATCCAATAGTTTTATAATATGATACTAACATGATATATGTAAAATAACATATATTTGTAGGGTGATCACCTAAATTGATGTGAAGTTGCAAGGTTGAAGGTGCATAGGAGAAGGTGCACTAGTGTAGTAGCTAGAGATCTAGCTTAACAAGGGAATTTTTTTAATGTGAAACAAAAAAATTATAGTCCAAACCAATGATGAATCCTAAAGGAGGAGTTTGAGAAATTATTTTGCTTAGTTTTCCTGGAGGCCCTAGTTTTTGAGCCATTTTAAGAAGGGTTTTTGAGTTTGGGTGCTTATAGAGGGTTGGGGTGCTTAAGACCACCATAATCCTTGGTTTTAGAAAATATCTTGGGACCGTTGAAAGTGGAAAAATCTGGAAGTAAGTATTTTATATAGTTGTTTTGTAATTTGGGCCAATTAGGCCTAAGAACAAAAGGTGGAGAAACAATTTTGGGGGTTTACGGTCCACAACAACCACCCCTAATTTTGAGATATGTTTAAGAAGGGATAAAAGGGTATTTGAATATACCTTTATATTTTGGAGTTCTTTGGGAAGTTTAAGAGAATCTGGCATGTTACCTGATTTTAGGGCTACTAGGCTTACTAGCCCTATTTGGGCTTAGGAGTGGATTTGAGTGTTGGAACCTTTGCAGAAGGTTGAAATCTATTGAAACAAGTTTTATTTGATGTTTTAAGTTTATCCAAGGTGTTAGAGTTACTAGGTAGGTCCTTTAACTCATTTTGTTCAATTGGAGCCTTATGAGGCATTTGGGGGTTCCTAGGGTCATTTGCTTGATCCTTGCAATTGTAAAGTTTTTTAAGACCTTATTTTTTGTCAAACCACTTCCCTCTGCATCAATTGGTAGCAAAGCACAAAAGACACCTTTGGGAGAAGGACAATGGTTTATGTCTAGAGAAGAGTTTGAAGAATTTGGAGAAGAGGCTCAAGAAATGCCTCCAATGATGACTTATGTTGAACTTTCCAAGCTTGTGACACAACAAGTAGAGGAGAACCAGAGGATAATGGAAGAAATGGGAGATATGAGAAGAGAAATGATTAAGAACAAAGGGCACAATGACCATGAAGATCATGATGATGAAGATATTGAAGAAGAAGAAGAAAGAGCACCAAGGGAAGAGTTAGACCCGGATGATGCAAGGATGGCTAAGTTGATCAAAGAAATTAAAAGGAATGATTATAAGGGTAAGTCATATATTCACATGTATGATGGGAAGATGAATGCCGAAGAGTTGATTGACTGGTTTAGTTTAGTAGATGTTTTTTTTTATTGTGAAGATGTGAAGGAGGATCACAAAGTCAAGATTGCAAAGTTAAGGTTAAGGGGACATGCCTTACTTTGGTGGGATTTCTTAAAAGAAGATAGGTGGAAGAAGGGAATGCATAGAATCACTTCTTGGAAAAGGATGATGGACAGGATGAAGGATAGATTCTTTCCTAAGGACTATAAGGTTCAATTATACAAGAAGATGCAAAGTTTTAGGCAAAAGGACATGGATGTCCAAAGGTACACCAAGGAGTTTCACAAGTTAGATATCAGAGTTTCTCATGATGAAGAAGAGGAAGAGAAGGTAGCAAGGTACATGGGTGGGATAAGGTTCAACATACAAGATGAACTTAGTCTTTCTACACCTAGTACGGTGGAAGAATGTTACAAGTTAGCCATTAGGGCTGAGGACAAGTTAAAAAGGAAGCAAGAAAGGAATAGAGGTGGAAGAGGCCAGACAAACTCGAGTTGAGGTTGCAAGAAAAATGAAATTTAGGGTCAAAGAAGAAATGAAAAGGGAAAGGAGCCTATGGTAGAACAAATAAGTGGAAAAAGATGTGGTGGCATATTTGGTGCAGGTAGAGGTAGCAACACCTTCAATGGAAAATGCTACAACTATGGAGAGGAAGGACATCCTTTCTACAAGTGTCCAAAGATACAAGGAAGTATGATAGGAGAGTTGGGTTGACACAAGAAAAAGGAGACTTTGAGGAAGATGAAAAACAAGGGGGATAAAGAAGGATAGATGTGGCATATCCTAAAGTTGGAGAATGTCTTATGGTAAGAAATGGAGTCATATTGTAGCAACAAAGAAGGCTAGAGGTGTCAATTTTCAGAACCAATTGTTTAAGTCAAGGAAAGGTATGCAAAATGATAATAGATTTAGGGTCATTTGACAATCTTGTTTCTTGTGAGATGGTTGATAAGTTTCATTTCATAAAGTTTGCACACCCTAGGCCATACAAAGCCTCTTGGATAAGTGATGAGAAAAGCCTCCTGATTAGAGAGAAAGCCTATGTAAATTTTTTAGTTGATGAGTATAGGGAGAGGGTACTATGTGATGTGGTGCCTATGACATGTTGTCATATCCTTTTAGGAAGGCCTTGGTAGTTAGAGAGGAGAACAATACATGATGGGTTCAAGAACACCTATCTAGTTCACAAGGATGACAAGGAATATGTCTTGAAACCTTTGCAAAGTAGTGGTTCATTTGAGTCAAGAGTTATTTTTTTTGGAAAGAAGGAGTATGTTGAATTGTAGGGCCATGCAAGGAGTAGATCTGTAGAAGAAGGTCTAGTGAACAAATCATCCTTATTGGTGTTAAAAATTGATGAAGATGACATGGAAAGGAAGATGATATAATGAAATAGTAAGGTGGTTCAAGGAGTAGTTGTGGGCACACATTGGTGTCCTATTGTTTCACCAATGAAGGGTGATAAATGTCTATCCATGAAGGGTAGTGGCTGGTGTCTTTTGGATCCTAAAATGTAGAAGAAGAAGCAACACACCCAATCTGAAGATGACTATCCCAAACAATAGTCAAATGATGGAATTAATGACAAGATTTATTTTCATGTTTCTAAATATGTTGATGTAGGTTAAAGAAGATTTGATTATGATTTATTATTGCAACATATGCCTCATAGAAGAGGTCCAAGTTGCAGGTTTCCAACAAGGAGACTAGGAGTAAAAACAAGAACATTTAACTTTTGGGGCAAAAGCTCTTTTCCACGAGGGGCGGGGGGAGGGGATGGTATGGTGTAGGCGCACCTAAAAACTTGAAGACAATGAAAACACCAAGGAGGCATGGTGGAGTCACTTATGGGTCTAATGAATAGAATCAATTATGATGTTTTGGGGCCTATAATGGCATTTCAATGTAATGATGTTAATAAAGATGTAAAGTGTCCTAATGGTCCTATTAGGACCATAGGACCTAATGGGGGATTTGGTAGATCTAGGATTGTCAAGGGCCTTGAGGGAATTTAGGACACTTAGACAAGTTGATTGGATCCATAAAATATCATTAAGGGATTTTTAAAGTTAGTTCTTTTATTATAATAAAGAGTTACAAATTTGAATATTCAAATTGTAACGACTAGTTACAATTAGGTGGGAAATGGTGTTTAGTGGTTGTTTTGAGGTCTAATGAGTTCCAACCAATTGGAAAAGGTTGGGGAAGTTATAATACACATATATAAGCTTTTTCAAGACTATTGTACGTTAGAACACATGAAGGTAGATGAGTCGTATGGACTGTGTCTATTGGAAGCAATAAAACTTGAATTTTTTGCAATTTTTTGTACATTCTTGATGTCTAGTTGATTTAATGGCATACCAATATTGAGGTAAAACCAATAAAATTTATGTGAAGTAGTTTAATTTCATTTGTGAAAGCATTTGATTTTTTTTGACGTGACTGTCCTATAACAACACTTTCTTTTCTTGATTTTTAAGCATGAAATAATGGATTCGTCCCCTTTATGTTGTTTCTGTGACTTGGGGATGGATCCAGTAGTTGTATAATATGATACTAAAATCATATATGAAAGAATAACATTGATTTTTAGGGTGATCACCTAAATTGATGTGAAGTTGTAGGGTTGAAGGTGCATAGGAGAGGGTGCACTAGTGTAGCAACTAGAGCTCTGGCTTAACAAGGGTTTTTTTTATGTGAAATAAAAATAGAATATCCCAAACCAATGATAAATCATAAAGGAGGATTTTGGGAAATTATTTTTTCTTAGTTTTCCTGGAGGCCCTAGTTTTTGAGCCATTTTAAGGAGGGTTTTTGAGTTTAGATGCTTGCAGATGGTTTGGGAACTTAAGAACACCATATTCCTTGGTTTTGTAACATATCTCAAGGGTTTTGAAAGTGTAAAAGTATGGAAGTGAGTATTTTATATAGTTTCTTTGTAATTTGGGCCAATTAGGCCTAAGAACAAAAGGTGGAGCAACAATTTTTGGGGTTGAAAGTCCAAAGAAACCACCCCTGATTTTGAGATATGTTTAAGAAGGAAAAAATTGTATTTTTATATACCTTTATATTTTGGATTAATTTGGGAGGTTTAAGAGAAATCTAGCCTGTTACCCGATTTGAGGGCTACTAGGCTTACTAGGCCTATTTGGGCTTAGGAGTGGATTTGAGTATTGGAACATTTGCAGAAGGTTGAAACCCATTGAAAAAAGTTTGATTTGATTTTACATTTGATCCAAGGTATTAGAGGCAATGGGTAAGTCCTTTAACTCATTTTGTTCATTTGGAGCCTTAGGGGAATTTGGGGGTTCCTAGGGTCATTTGCTTGATCCTTGCAATTGTAAAGTTTTTGAAGACCTTATTTGTTATCAAAACACTTGCCTCTGCATCAAAAAATTAGGACCTAATCATATTTTTGCAATGATTGTTAAAGACACTCTTAGAAGCATCACCAATATGTACAAGACATAAAATGCAAGTTTTGGCAGAAATTAGGGATCATAGAAGACTTCCCTCAATAGAAGATAGTGGAACAATGTTATCACTATCATAAGAAAGAATGAATGAATAATGATCAACCCTGTTACAGTGATATTAGTGGTATTGAATGACAACATGAGTAAAATGTAAAATTAAATGGAAATAATGCTAAGAATAATGACTATTATAGTCATACCATGTGATGTCTGTAAGGAAAACATGTGATTACCACTCATTTGAACAATAAAAGGAGAGAACATAGAACATTTAAAATTATGAAGATGAAAATCATAAAGTGTTTGAGGGCATGTTTGAAAGCAGCATGTCATATAACCAAAAGGTACCAAGGAACCATTAAAGATCAAAGTACTATTTTAGGAAGATCATGGAGTCACTATTATTGAACAATCATGCATCATCAAGATACAACAACAATATTAATGACAATTATCATAAGTATATGTCAATAAGCATGACATTTTTATAGTAACCTTTGAAGGAACACATTATCAGAGGATCTAAAGTATAGAGGGACATTACTATAAAGTCATAAGCATTAAAGTAGAGGTAAAAAATAATCCCATTGGGTCGATCATGCAAAGAATAGAGTATAGATACACAAAGAGACAAAGATCATTTTCAAATGTGAGGACATGAAGCCCTCATTCCAATAGCAATAGATCCATAAAATATAGATTATCAAGAAACCCATTTTGTAAAGAATGAAATCCTTCAGTAATCAAAACCGATAGAAGCTAGGGTTCATAGGTCAAAACCCTTGGCTATATAAGAATGAAAAAATATTTCAAGTGATAATCTACAATCTATAGTAGTTTAGGACTAGCTGAAACATGGAGAAAATGAAGGTTGTTTAGTTTTTCTTTTATCTTTCCAAAAGCCTTTGATAAATCATCGAGGTATTATTTATTTTGGTATGCCATATCAGAGAAAGAGGGTTTCAAAGTTCTTTTTACATTTAAAGATATTCATATAAAAAATATTGTGGCTTACAAAGGAAGTCAAAACACTCCAGTTCCTGTGTAGACATGAAGTACAGGGCTCGAAGCCTCAAGTATGTAGTGTATAGTAAAAATGAAAACAACTAATCATTTTGTATTCATAGAGCTATCAAAGAGAATGAACAATGGATTTTCTATTTAGAGAGCATTGAACATGGAGAAAATACATAGAAACAGAGCTTAAAGCCCTTCTTTTTCCTACAATAAAGAAAAATACCCACAAAAATCCATAAGATCTGCAATAACACTTCCAAAAGAATCTCCTCGAATCACCCATCAAAACCCTTACAATCTTCATGGAGGCCATAGTAGTTTCTAGAGACAAAGTGCACATGTCAAAATGAAGAAGTGAAAATAGGTTTAGGGTTTTCATGCCTAATTTCATCATGGAGATAAAGGCTTTTACCTTAATGATTTTTATTTTTGATAAGTCTTTTCCATGAAGAAAACGTGGAGGCTAGGTATGGTGATAAAAAAGGTAATAAACTTTATATTATATTTGTTAAGTAATGTGTCATTTTTAATTACTCAATAAATATAGATATAAAGTTTATTATTATTATTTTAATATTTTTTCATATATTCTCATTAAAATTAATATTCATTAAATAGCACAAGATAAATTATAAAATGAATATTAAATTTAAAATGTAATAAAAATAGATTCTATGCGCTTAAGGGGAGTGTTTAGATTCAATTGGAGCTTTAAAAGAAAGGGTTAGTTTTGCATGATTTTAATGACAACTAGAGATGCTTTCATCCTTTTTGCAAAGAACTTATTGTTAATGATACTTTTTAAGTGTAAATTATAAACACTTAGTAAGATATTATATTTTTGATGCAAAAAGGGATAAAGGTGACTTGCATGTAGATTTTCTTGAGGATCAAATTGGTCACTAGAGGGGTTTTCTTTTTCCACAAGATTTGAGGAGCTATTCTGAGTTTCAGTGCAAATAGTGGCAACTTGCATTCAGTTGGAGTACTTTTTAGTTATGCATTAGTTGTCCATGAGTCCCAAGGGATGCTAAAGTAGTTTACTCGCTAATTATACCAATTAGACCCACTTTGTGGGTTTTTTATTTACATCTGACCCAAGGGATATTTTGAAAAATGGGAGAAGATAACAAAGTGATCTTCATTTCCTATTCAGTTAGACTTGAGTTCACCATGCAATTCACTTTGGAGTTTGTGTAGCCTTATTATAAGTCTTTTGATTTGATTCTTTTTGGGAGTTCGTTCTTTTTCCAAGCATGTATGTAGCTTTTGCAGAGCTCTTTCATGTTGGAGAGTTGTAATAAAAATCATTGGATTATAGATTTTGTATCAACATTTCTCCTTTGATTTAAAATAGAGTACAAAGACTTCCTTCATATTTGTGTATCAAATTTATGATTGTGTAAGTTTGTTTTCAGTGATTTTAATTGTGGGGATTTTTTTTCCATTTTGATAATTGTTGAAGATTAAGACCTAATTAAGGTCCGGTATTGCATGTGGCTTGTGAGAGTTAATTCTATTCAAGATTCATTGTGAGTGCAAGTAGTTGTTCATATTCTTAGGGATTTGAAATCTTTTGTCGATCACCTTTTAGTTTACACAATTTTATTTTAATGCAAGTATCCTTCTTATCCATTTTCCTCATTCAAAAGTTAGTATTAGGTGATCTAAAGGGGAAGGAGACCCATAAGATGGAGATTGATCTTTGTCATAGACATACCCACAGGTCTAGAGATCTTTCTATGTTCCACAAAATCACTAGGTTTATGAACCTTCCATAGAGGGTGCAGATATTAGTGAGAACAATTACAAACCATCAATTCTAACACATTGAATTGAGAAAGTGTATCTAGTGATCCAATTGTCAACGATAAATACTATTAGGTTGTACTCCATGTTCTTTATCAAGATCCTTGGAGAATCTAATTTTTTTTTAGTTCTAGTCTAGGCATCCAAAGACACTTTAATGGAGTGTTGGAGATACATGAAATATACATAATATTGCAAGGTAAATGCAAATTTAATCCTAACACACATGGTGCATTTACATGTAATAGTTTTGTGAGAACAACTAAAAGCCATCTAGCAGAAGAAATCATAACCACATGATATAAAATTAGTATTTGTTGGTGTAAATAAGGAACGGTGTTGAATTGACATAAGTGCATTAAGGTTTCCAATTAATCTTATTTATGCTACATAAGACCGAACAAATCAAACATGTATTTTTTATTTTTATCAATTATGATGAAGAATAAAAAACTATTTAACCTTATCCAAATGGTATTTCCTATTTGAAGTTGGTTGAAAAAAATGAGAGTTGGGAATGAAAATTATAAATAACTTGAATAATAGAAATAGAGTATAAAAACCAAACATAGAATAATAAATAAAACATAGAAAGTAGTTTAGATAGCTCATTAGTATAGATAGTAGTACATAATGGTGTTTTCCAATCTACATGTATCATATGAGAATATGTAAAAACCTAGATCTTCTTTAGAATCTAATGTAGTCTAAACATTGGAAGACAAATACACAAAGTAAATATACTAGTTATACTAGGTACAACAAAAACCATTTTATTTAGATATTTAAAGGAATAATGGAGAAATAGAAAAAAAATGAAATGAAAGAAAATAGGGATGGGGGGATGGACTAGGATGAATTGGAAAAATATGAAGTTTACCCCTATTTTCTATCATACATTGGAAGGAAGATGATCTACTAGGACTAAGGAGACTCATATGCTAAGTGGATGCAGTGGTCCTTTTCTATTATGGAAGATGACTATGTAAATGAAGGTGGAAAATGCAAGATCTAGTGAAAGAATGGAAAGAGGGATGATTTCTAGTGTATGTAGACATATAGAAAACTGATAACTCAATCTTGAGATCAAATCTAGGAATTAGAGACAATAAATGACTTGTGATCTAAATTTTAGCCCAAAAAAATAGGTCAAGGGTGACTAGGAGGATCTTGGATGACCAAGAGATCATGGGTGAGTCTGGTTACATTCGACACTTTAGTTTATCATGAAATTACCATCAAGATATAACTCTTAGTCAGACCTTCTTGTAGCTTCTTTTGCATGAGCATCACTTGTTTCTAACAAATGGAAAAATAGGGAAAAGTGTTGTAGAAAGGGGTTGGCCTAGGTCAAACCACAATTGAGGAATCGTCTTAAAATTTAAATGAAAATTGTTGAAAAGGAAGTGTGATGATATTTGTAATACCCCCAAAATGAACTTCAATACCATTGACCTCTTACATCGACAAAATCGACCAAAATCAACGTTAAAGTCCTAACCTAAGGCACATATGTACATCGAATCATCAAAACCCTAATCGATCTTATCTCAATTCTACATCAGAGAATATTCCTAAATATTCTTAATTATTTCTAATTAAATATTATTTGGTGATAAATGATATTATTTTATTTATCCTAAAGTCAATTAATTGAATATGTTGAATATTTGATTAATTAAACTTAATTTTGCCACTTATTTATTTAATTAGATTTAATTAAATTTATTCCTAATTAATATTATTTTTATTTGACAATAAATCAAATTTCTAAAAATAATTGATTAAATGTTTATTTAATTGATTAAAATCAAATTGTCAAATTTAATAATATGATTTTGAATAAAGTTTGATTAAATAATTGATTAACCCATAAATCAGTTATTTAATTGTTCGAATCAATTAAGTTGAGAACAAAACACATGAAAAATTAAATAATTCATAATTACCTATGCACAAATAAGAAAAGTAATTAAACTCAAAATCAACTGTTAAATTCAATTTGTTAACTTTTTAAACTCAACATGTGATTGTGAGTTGAAAAGCAGATTGGAGTGATCTCAACTTCTAATTTGAGTTAAAAAATTGATTTTGCATGATTTTGCTAGATAACTATTTCTAATTTCTTGTTAACTCGACAATCAATCTGAGTTGATCAGGGAGAGATTTTTGGCTTTCCATGAGTTCTCAAAAACCCTAGATTTCTATATAAATAGACCTCAATCCTTTACAAACAAGCGTGAATTTGGAGAATCCTTGCACGTGCAATCTGGCGAATTGGAGATTGTGCAATTTTTGAGATTCTTGCTAACGAGTGTTTTCTTAATTTCATAGCATTCATAGCATTGATAGATTAGATTTCAATTCATCTTTCATCTAGTTTTAGATCATTTTACATAGTTTTCATTATTATTGCATAGAAAAATCCAAAAACATAGCTTAAATTTGCATTCATTTTCGTAGCTTTCATCATTCAAATCCTTCATTTAGGTGTTGCATTGTCACTGATCTTGGTCAATTTATGAGAATACCATACTCGCATCTACTAAAAGGTAGTAAATCACCCGGTTAATGATATTTGTCCTTATTAAAGATTTTCTTATTATTAACCAATAATGTTTTACTAAAGTTTTGTGTCCATAAATAGGTACAATTTTCACACACACAATATTTAGTAGAGGCTTGATGGTATGCTCATACCTTCACAAACCTTTGTGGTGTCAAATTTCTCATTAAGATGATTGAATTCATCCTTGATGTTGTCTTGACTTTGGATCTAGGATAGGAAGAACATGAATGCCTTTACAAATGCTTAGATCTAGACATTACTCATTGTCTTCCATGCTTGATGCTTGATTGAATGAATTTCCTTGATTTCTCCTTGAATTCTTGAGAGATCGTGAGTTACCTATGATTTCAAATGCTTTCTTGTGATTCCTTTTTTCAAGTCACCAAAATAAAGGAAGATATCATGTTTATATACATCTCCAAGCCATTTCAAGGTAAAAAAATTGAATTGGGGTTAGGGGTAACCCAACTTGCCCATGACCCACCTAATTTCTCTTGAATACTAAAAATGGGCTTAGATTTGGGCCGATAGTCAGATTTGATATGGGATGCCAAAAATATGCACGAAATCAAGGTTAGCTCAAGCATAATGGGTATAGAAGCCTTGGAGACTAAAATTGGGCCTAACTTATAGGGGAAAAAAATTATATAGGGATACAATTCGTGACACCACAAGAATACAAAACCTTTATGCTTTTTACTATCTTCAAATGCCAATTATGGATTAGAGATAATGAAAGAGACTACAAGGGTTTCTAGTTGCCAACATTGGTCTTTCAATATCCTTGTGTAGCTAGTCAAGGAATACATATTATATGTGTGTACTAGGATTAGTACCTTCATAGGGTTAGTATCATCAATAACTCAAAATAGCAATTAAATTACCACAACTAGCAATCTAATTAAGAAAAATTAAAGACAATTGAGAACTCTATGGCTCTCTAATTAGGGATGCTAATGAGAAACTCTTAGTAAGATTCCATTAGTGACAATCCTAATATAAGAAAATATGATAAGCAAAGATAAAACAATTAATTCCAAAATAAATTAGTCTAATTAGCTCCTAGATTTTCCTTTCTAGCTTAAAATTGCAAGAGGTTTGATGCATAGGAGAGATTTATAGACTACAACTGATTGAATATCTTAAAGGAGAGATTGATGACTTCAAGAGACAGTAATTGATGATCACAAAGCTACTAAGGTATATGTGAGACATTAAATCAGTTAATGTATTGTCATTGATGTCAACTAGTTTTGACTATACTTATCATGATGGTTACAAACATCTTAAGAAGGAAATAATGGTAAAGGAATGAGATATCTACATGAAGATGAGAATTATGAGAAAGATATGGATATGGTATTCATTGGGTAACTTATTGATGAGTCTATGACATTATGTTAGTGATTTGATTGTATTACATAATTCTATTATGGTTTGAAGAACAAGAATATACAAGGTTATGTGGTCAGTAAATGAAGAACTTAGTATACACCAAGTTAAAATAGTGTACACTGAGAAAGTGTAGTGTATATTGAGTACAGTGTTAACTGAGCAAGAAGTCACTAACACATCATAGTATTGACTGAGTGAAAGAAATAAATGGAACATATGACTGTTGACTAAAGATGATGAGCTGGACAATTATGAATGATTTTGAGGTTAAAGATAAAGTTTTTTATGATGATCAAATGGCTGAAAAAATTCAAGGATGATTGAATGAAGGAGAATGAAATGTGTTATTGACACAACTGTCGAGGAAGGTTAAAGCAAAAAAATCAATAGTGAAGATTAAGAGGCAAAATCTATGGCTGGAAATAAAATGGTTTATTATGTATATAAAAGGAGACAAGAGATTCATTATGAATTATGAAGAATGTGCATGCCAAGATTTCCATGATTAATGATGGATTTATGCCTTTCTTTTATAGATTTTGGCAAGGGTAGGGGGTGGAGTTGATTTGATCATGGTTTGATTAGGGTTAAGTCCATGGATCCACCTTTGGAGACCATTTAAATATTTTTTCCTCAAAGCTTGGGACATGAGGATAAAATGGGTGGACAAGATTCTTTCTCCCTATGGATGGTGGAGATTCGATGTGAGCTTGATCTATGTGAGCTTGGTTCTCAAATCCTATTGGTTGATGCATTTTCCTCCCATTTGGTGGTTGAGGGAAAATAGGATTTAATTAATAAGTTTATCCATGTGTACCCATTGAATGGGTTGATTTGATTTAAATGAACTATACCATTAATTAGATTAATTACACAATTAATTGATATCATTAGATTTAATTAATTTTAATTGATTTTATGGCTTTTGATTTTTAATTAAATTTGGATTATGGCTTGATTGCAATTTTGCTTTGATTTTAGCTTGATTTGATTTTATTGCATTGATTTTGCCTTGATTGCTCACCTAATTGATCTTGTCCATTTTCAGGTGATTACAAATGTCCCTCTTTGAATTGATGCATGAAGTGTATTGGTTCAAAGAATGTCCTGATCATTTTTTATGTGAAGTCCTGATTATATTTGATGTCTGATTCGATGTTTGATAGAAGATGCAGATTTTGATGATGGGATTGATGCAGTTTCGATTGATTTGAAGGTCCTCAATGGTCAATCTGATGATAGGTTGTTTGATAAGTTGCCTGATTTGATATGATTTTATGTTTGATGCCCCTTTCGATTGATAAGTGAAAAAAATTATGATGAAAGATTAAGCTTTGAATTGATGTTTGTGTCCCTAATTTATTGATTTTGATGTCGATCCTGATTGTCCAAGTGTATGCCACCTCAGAAATGAAATGAAATTTGAGCACAGTTGAAAAATATTACATTTTCGATCAATTTGCATGAATTGGGTCAATTAATAATGAATTTTGATTTCATTTCTGATAATGTATTTGTGATTGTTTGATGACAAATGCCCCTGATTTAGAAGAATGGGTGAAAAATTTGGGTTCCTAGTCATTTTTTGGTCAAAGATGCCCTATTTAGGTCAAAATGGGCTATATATAGGGACTTTAGTCCTTTTTACTATTCATGTTTACCTCTCCTTTTGTCTTTTGGCTCTGACCCTCTTTTGACCTTTTTGATGATGGTGATCCCTATTCGCAAGCATAGGTTCAAGTGAGGTCGTCGGTACATGCGTCCACCTAGCTATGGACCTCTGGTATGTACTCTGACAACTTGCTTTGTCAGATTATTGCATTTAATTTTGAAAATTTTGGATTTTTCTAGGAAAAACCTTATTTTTTTAGTTTTTAAATCAAGTAGCGCGTACACCAATTTTAACAGCACGTACAATATTTCTAAAGTGCATCCATGGATTTTCGCATCGCGTATGATATTTTTAATAGCGTGTACAAGCATATGAACTAGGGCATGATTTGCAATTGCCCTTTTCTACAATGTGTACAAATTTGATTACACATTTAATTATTTTAGCAGCATGTACATGGGTTTCCTATAGTGCGTACTAAGTTCTATAGCATGTACACATTTTAATTGTGCATTTAATAATTTATGTAGCACTTTCACCATTTTAAACTATGCTTTTACATTTTAGCACTTGTAAGCATTTAAATAGCACATATACCCTTTTTGGTGAAATGTGCAAACTTCTTAGTCAGTTTTCTGATCTGTTTGGTGTCGTCAATTAGTCAATTGTCTGAGGTGTCAAGTATGGTTGATAGCGAGTCATATGATGTCAGTTTGAGTCATGTCATATTGAATATTTGATTATCAATCTTGATTTAGCTATTGGATGATGATTAATTTTCCATCCTCTCTGAATAGAATCAGGAAAATTGATTGTGGTTTGATTAGATTTTGATTGTTCAATTGACTTTAGATGATCCAATATGTAATAATTTTGATTTATGATGTGTTTAACTTGCTTTTGTAGGCCGAGCTTAAATTTATCAGTGTATGTGGCTTGTACTCATTGCCTTTTAGCATGATTGATGACTTGAGTGGTCTTGAGCGTTGAGTCATTGGCAGATGCGGCTTGTCATTCCTTCTTTCTCTCCCTCGATTTTGCATGAATCAAGGTTTCTCATAGCTATGGTAGAGCGATGGCACTTTGACCATAACACCTTCCATTTGTTGATGGGGAAGATGACCATCACTCTCAAGGATGTGTATAAGCTACTATGCATCCCTAATCATGGGGAACTGATATATTATGACCAGGTTTACAATGGGACACCATACAGGTGAGTATTTGCTGATTTGACCATTGGAGATGATTCTATTTAGTGGGTGCAGTTCCCCTCTTTTCATGTTCTTCCTGTAGTCCTAGGTGCTCTTGTTGGTGGATTCCTCATACTTTATTGATGAGGTCATGGTTTTATCATCGGTTGGGGTTGTATCTGAGAGGATATGATTGCCCAGCCATGTAGATTTGACAAGGGATCTTGCGTGCTTTCTCAGCTATATATATCATGAGTTGCATGATGTAGTATATCATCAAGGGGATACTCTTTCTATTGGGGTGGTCCTTCTATAGCTGTGGACATGGGAACACATCCCTATCACTCAACCCATCACTATTTGTCACCATGATCTAGGCTGGCCCTTCCCCTGGATGTACAAGGTCATGGTGGTGCAAGCCCATTTGGGCAAGTTGGACTACTAGAGATGCATCATTAATGATATTGATTAGGTTGTTTGGTGACCATACATTGGTTGTGAACCATGGCCTGAGGATGTGGCTGAGTTACCATATATGTGCATGTGTTGATGGATGATAGGGCGCATACCCTTGATCATAGAGTGGTTTTGTTTCTTGAGAGTTTTACGACAGTATGGCCAGATACAGGGTATGCCACAGGGATTGGTATTATACATCTAGGTATAGGTTGAGAGGTCTTTATGGGGCCCTTAGATATATTATTGGACAATGCATCATGAGTTGTTATAGCTACTCCACTTTACGTGGCATATGAGAGATCATATTGTAGATGTAGGCATGACAAATGACTATCTCGAGTGGTTCTCTCGGAACCTATTTCCTAGATTTACTAATCTAGTAGAGATATTTTTGGGGATTGAGGAGTCTGATGATGATGGCAGAGATGGTGATGCCAGTGGTGGGGTCAGAGATGAGGTTGTTGGGGACGACAGGGTCAGCGAGGAGGTAGGATTGTGATACCTATTATAGTTGTTGCTCCTATTCCTCCTAGGGGTGGTGTCCAGATGAGGGATGGGTGGGTGAGGGTCAGAGGTGGAGCTGACAGAGCTCTACATCAGGTGGGTGTGGATAGGGTGGCCAGATGGGGCCAATAAGGGTTAGGGTATTCAGACAGGTTGGTTCATAGGTTGTGGCTGATGTGGATGCTCAGGCCACAAATATATTGTTAGATCAAGCACATGGTCCTCCAACACCTCCATAGGCTCCTCTACAGGATCCTCCAGTATAGGCTCCTCCTTCTTCTATGTCATCTACTTCTATTCCATCTTCTTCCATTCCATCTTCTTCTATGGCTTCTCCACAGGCTCCACCTAATCAGGCCCCTTCATAGGCTCCTCCCACACAAGTACTAGTAAAAACTCCTCCTGCACTAGCCTTGGCCTTAGATGTTCAATATTTGTAGTTAGGGATATCAAAGATGAGACAAAAGGTGACCCAACTCAATTCAATGATGTAGACCTTCATGGCTGCTATGAGTCAACACAGTTTAATGGCTAGCTCTAGTAGGACTCTAGATGTTGATTGTGGTCCTGATGGTGTCAGTGGTTCTAGTAGTTGACCTCTTTTAAGATGATATATTTATTCTTGATGTACATTATGATGATTCATTTTTTATCTTGAGACATTGGAATCACATTATTCTTTTATCAATTGATGCTACTTATGATTTGATACTTGTTACACTTTTGATAGACTTTGATTTCTAGATACTGATGATTTTGATGATACTATGGATTCTGATTCCCAGTTGATAGATTTACTTTATATGATGTCATCATGTGTTGGACTTTATTTTTTGGGTGCTTGATATGATATAAAGATCTATATGATTCTATCTTTACATGCTTTGTTTTTATGTTTTTCAAATGCAGTTTATGATATGAATGCACATGTTTAATCTTCTATTGATGCAAATATTTGTATTATTTATGACATAGAATAAATGGATGCATATGGCACATGGTTTAATGTTTTATGATGATGTAATGGTTTAATGCTTAATGCTATGTGATGGTACTTATGGGTGCATTTATTTGACGGTATGGATGTATGAAATGTAATGGATATAAGTGTAATGGAAAAATGTAATGGATGCAATTATGTAATGTTTGAATTTGGATGATTTAATGATTAATGATGTGAATGATATAATGATGATCTTATATGTAAATGTAAATGACCTAACATTTATAAGTTTGAATGTTTTAAATGTATGAATTTGGATGAATGCGCCTAGATGAACAATGCAATGTACTAATGAGATAATTTTGAAAATGCAATGTTGTAAAATAAATGCCATGCAATTTTAGTAATGGTTTAATGATTAATGCAATTAAATGATGAGGATTAATCAATGGATGCAAACTAATGTAATGAACTTAAATGACATGGTGAAAGCTTTTGATTTAAAGAGTGGAACCTAATGCAATTTAACTTAAATGCATGCAAACTAATGGATGCAATGTTATAAAATGAACGTAATGAAATGCAATGAATAATGAAATGTGATGACCTACTGAGAATGATTATGAATGTTTTTAAAGATGAATGAAAACTAAAGCAAATGAATTTAATGGATATGACCTATAAAGATAATTAAAGATTTGTTTTTAAAAATGAATGTAATGAATGTGGCTAAATGAATGCAAACTAATGCAATATAATTTTAAATGTACCTAGGTCAATGTCCTAAATGGATGCAAGATTACCATGAATTAAATGAATCTAACAAATTCCATTAATCTAATGCAAGGCACCTTTTGTTTTTGAATTGATTTTGATTTCCAACACACTCTATCACATATAGTTTTTGATGTGCGTTTTGATTTTGATTTGATTTTTGATTTACTCCACCCCCTTTCTATTTTTCTCCTTTCCAATTTATGTTCTCAAACTAAGATAGACAAATCACTTAAATACATTTAATCTAGAATGGATGCAGCTAGCTGTCACTGTTCACAAATTAGGAGCTTATATTCATCATTGAGCAATTTTGGAATCCTAAAATTAGTACAACCATCACTAGTTCAACTATGATGATATGAATACCTCTTTCCTTTTTCACAGTGCTTTCCCATCCTTGGTATGAATATCACTGATTGAGACTAATCATGAGAGTATGAATACCAATTTTGTTAGATTCAATATTGCAAGTGGATTTTGGTGTTATGATATTTAACATAAAAATAGCCAAGGTATCCTTTTGCGTAAACAGACAAAGGTCTTGATTTTCCATATGTAAATGTCCTCGATGATTCTTTGATGATCATGTCCTTAGACAAATAATGCATACTTTAAATTTTGATCTTAAGACAGTCATTTAGAAACCAATAAAATATCATGCTTTCATCATAGCTTGTCTAGTTTAAAAACTTTCATCAATTTGCTAGAAAGACATGATTTAATTAATCAAGTCAACACTTAGAAAAAAATTTCATCATTTTTCAAATCCATATTTGAAGTATAGTTTTATCCATTTCATAGTTTTAATCCTGATAAAGATAAGTGTCCTTGTAGAATCTTGGATCAAAATTTTGTGTTTGATTGAAATTTGGATTAGGATTTGCATTTGATTGTGTAAGTGTTTTGATTTTTGATTTGGCGTCACATTGATGTTTGCTTCAATGAATCCTTCCTTCTTTAGAGTAGGTTTTGCCCCCATGTTTGAAGGAAGTGTGTTGTGGGACTTGGGACAACTTGTAGATTAGATTGGTGATGAAACCTTTAGGTACTTGCAAATGCAATTGTGGGGTTTTATTATGCAATATATACAAATACTAGCGAATGCAATATTTACAAGGATGACCACTAGGCATGAGACTGACTTGGACTTTCAATGGCACCTGTTTACTAGGTTTTCACCAATTGAATGAATTTTCTCTTCTTCTTCTTTTTTTTCTATTTTTCAAGCTTTTTTCCTTTTTTTGCTACCAAGGCACCTATTTGCTAGGTTTTCATCGAGGCACTTTTTATCTTTTTCTATTTTTTTTTGTATTTTCTCTCTTTTCAAAAAAAAAATTGGTTTTCATATCATCAAGGCACCTATTTACTAGGTTTTCACCAAGACAACATCTTTTTGATGAACATTTTTGAATGTTTTTACCTTTCTTTAGACTCAATTTTCCACTGTTTTTGCTCTTTTCTGCATTTCTAATTTGTTTTCTCTTTTCTTCTTTTCAATGTTTTTGGTATTTTCAAGATCTATTTTGACTATAGATAATAAATATGATGCTCTCTAATCTAATATCTCTGATACTCTTTTTCTCTATCCCTCTTCAATTGCTTCATGTGTAGAACCTTTTCAAGTGTATATTGTTTATTGGCTCTTGCAACTCTTCTCCTTCACAATCAACTAGTTTATAGGTTCCTGTCCCAAAAGATGAAGTGATCACAAAGGGTCCTAACTAGTTTTTGTCCCATTTTCCTTTCTTTTCCCTTTCTACTTGATTCTTGGGATTTTCTCGCAACACTAGATCACCTATTTGGAATGCCCTCGATTTGATATGCTTGTTATAGTTTACAGTCATTCGATTCTGACACACTTTTAATTGGTCAAAATCTTGTTGATGTCTTTCATCTAATAGCTCTAGTTCATGTAACCTAACAACTCTATAGTCTTCTTCACTTAGTAAACCATGCAATGAGACTCTTAAAGATAGAATTTCTACCTCCAACAGTAAAACTGTTTCTGCTCCATAGACTATGGAAAATGGTGTAGCTCCTGTTGGCATTCTAATGCTCATTCTATAAGCCCATAGAGTAGGGTTTATTTGAATGTTCCAATCTCTACCTAAATTATCCACGTTCCTCTTCAATATTTTTAGGATGTTCTTGTTTGTAGCTTCTACTTTCCCATTACCTTGTCAGTAATATATTGAGGATGAGTGATGTACCATATGAAGTTTTGTACATAGTTCTTTCAAATCCTTATTTTTGAAATGTTTTGCATTATCCGTTATGATGGCATGGGAAAAACCATATCTAAAGATTATGTGATTTAATATGAATAAGGATATATGTTTTCCAGTGGTAGTAGATAAGGGTACAACTTCCACCCATTTGGTAAAATACTTCGTTGTAGTAATGATAAATTTATGACCATTTGAAGATGGTGGATAAATCATACCTATCAAATCCAAACCCCATTGATAAAAGGGCCAAGGTGTTGTCATAGGATGAAGCTCTTGTGCTAGTACGTGGATCAAATTCCCATGATATTGACATTTACGATAGGTTTTTGCAAAGTGACAAGCATCCTTTTTCATAGAAGGCCAAAAATATCCTATCCTAAGAAGTTTCTTAGCTAGGGTTAAACCATTTGAATGTGACCCACATATCCCCTCATGAATTTCTTGTAAGGCTATAGTTGATTCCTCTTTCTCTAGACACCTTAGAAGCATGCCATCTAGAATTTTGTGATACAACGTGTCAGATACCAAGGTGTAGCGAGAGGCTAGTTGGATAAAGCTTTTCTTTTGATTTCTAGTTTGGTCTATAGGTAATATTTGGTCTTTCAAGTAGGTGTAAATGGCTCCATACCAAGGGTGTCCTATTAGTAAAAAAATGGTATGAGGATGGGAAGGGTCAAAAGTGGGTTTCTCAACTTCTTCTACCAGGAATTCATATTTGGCACTTTGATCTAGAATTTGGAGAAGTAAGGCCAAAGTAGCCACTACATCTATTGCTTTATTATTATCCCTTGACACTTGCTCAAATGTGATTAGAGTGAAGTATTTCTTAAGATTCTCAATCATTTTCTTGTATGGTATCAACTTATCATCTTTGGTTTGATACTTGTCATTGATTTGATTAATAACTAGTTGGGAATCTGCATAGATTTGTAGCTCTATTACTTTCCATTCTAATGCCAACTTTATGTTGATGACCAATGCTTCATACTCAGCTATTTTATTTGTGCATGGGAAAAGAAATTTGTATGAATTTTAAATTGTATACCCTTGAGGAGTAATCAATAGTATCTCTGCTCCTAACCCATGTTGTGTATAGGAGCCATCAAAATACAATTTCCATGTTTTTGCTTCAACATTAACAATTTCAAAATCTAGAAATTCTACTTGGATTAGATGTTCATCTTGTAAATGTGATTCTTCTAATTTATTATCTATTACTTGGCCTTTGATATATTTTTGGTCCACATACTCTATGTCAAATTCACTTAGAACCATGACCCATTTGGCCAATCTCCCATTCAATGTTGTTTTGCTAAAAAGGTATTTCAAAGGGTCAATCTTTGCAATGAGTCAGATTTTGTGAGATAACATATAATGGTGTAATTTTTGGGAAGAAAAAACCATGACGAAACATACTCTTTCAATGAAGGTTTAGTTTAGCTCATACTTCACCAATGTTCTACTTATGTAGTATATGGCCTTTTCCTTTCCAGCTTCATCCTCTTGAGCCAAGAGTGCCCCTAATGCATGTTCTTTCACTGAGATATATAAAATTAAGGGTTTACCTCTAATTGGTGGCATTAATGTTAGAGGATTCATTAGGTAATTATTCAATAAGGTGAATGCTTCTTCACATTTCTCATCCCATTTGAAAACTGTGTCCTTGTGAAGGAGTTGAGTGAAATTGTGGCACTTTTCTGCTAATTGAGAGATGAACTTTCTAATGGATTGAATCCTGCCTTGAAGAGATCTCATTTGACTGATATTTTGAGGTGCCCCCATTTCCATGATTTCTTTTACTTTCATTGGGTCTACCTCTATTCCTTTTGCTGAAACTATGTATCCCAATAGTTTCCCTGATTGCACACCGAATGCACATTTCTTTGGGTTTAGCCTAACTTTGAATTATTCTAATCTTACAAATATTATTTCTAAAATGGGTAGATTTTCTTCCCTTGAGTGGGATTTAGCAAGTATATCATCTACATAGTCCTCCATGAACTTGTGCATCATGTCATGAAATATAGTCATCATGGGTCTTTGATAGGTCACTCCAACATTCTTGAGACCAAAAGGCATAACATTCCAATAGAATGTTCCCCATGCACATGTAAATGTTGTCTTGTCTTGATCCTTATGTGCTATCTTTATTTGATTATAACCACTAAACCCATCCATAAGTGAGAACATTGAATATCCTATTGTTAGGTCCACAATGGCGTCTATGCTTGGTAGAGGGAAGTCATCTTTTGGACATGCAAGATTAAGATCTCTAAAGTCCGTGAAAATTATGATGGACTTATCAGCCTTGGAAACTAGCACAATGTTTTAAATCCACTTGGCATAATCAATGGCTCTTATAAACCCTACTTTAAGCAATTTCTCTAATTCCACTTTCATAAGTAATGTTATGTGTGGATGCATCTTTCTCAGTTTCTGCTTAACCGGTCTTACTCCTTCTCTAATATTCAAATGATGCATGATTAAATTTGGATCTAATCCTAGAATATCATCATATGACCATGCAAAATTTATTTGTTTTTCTTTGAAGAATTTGATGAAATCCTTTCTTTCCTCACTAGATAAGGATGCTTCTAGGTGTATGATTCTTGGCTTTGATTTTGACCCAATGTTCACTTTCTCTATTGGTTCAATTAAGATAGGTGATCTTTCCTCATAGTGCTTAGGAAAAGTATCCAACCTTTCTTCCTTAGGTGCCTCTATTGGGTTTTCACCTTCGGAAACATTCTTTATTTATTTTTCTTTTTGATTTAATGTTGCCACAATGTGGTTTTCAACATTAGATTCTTTCCATTTTTATTTTTATTTTGTTTTTTTCACCTTTTTTCGAACTGAAAGGTTGAATACTCTCCTTTGTCACTTTTTCATGATATTCCATGGTAGAAGAAGGCTCAACCACATTAAGGTATTGGGACACCAAGTTATCATTCAAGAATGTAGGGAGGATGGTAGGTTCAATAGAATCTCATTCAATTAGTTTGGGATAGATAAGGGACAAAGGATTGAAGTTTTGGGTTGGTTCGATAGGGTTTAAGAAATGACCTCATTTGAAGGTTCAAACATCATATCGCTTAATTCTATGATATGTGCTTCTTCTAGATGGTCTAGAGAACTAGGGTCAAAATCTTCCTCACTAGAATCCTCTAGGGTTTTCATTGGGCAAAAATCTCTTGGATTAAACCTAGGGTTAGATTCCTCTATAGTAGGTCTCCATGATAGTATGTAAGGTTCTCCTACCCATTGATTTCCTTCAATTTCCTGATTTGGCACATTATCTAAGACTTCTTGGCTAGAACTTGAAGCTTGATTCTAATTTGATTTTGAGACTTGTTCTTTTCCCTTGTTAGGAGTATAGGTATGGATGACATCAAATTATTTATCTTGGCATGACTCACTTGACAATGAGTCCCATTCCCAATCATTCAAATCCTCATCACTTTGGGAACCTACTTGTAAAATTTGGTCATAAACCAAAGGATACTTCTTTTGAGTGTACCCTTGTTCTAGGTACCCTAATCCAGTCTTTTCTTTGCTATCTCTCCATGACATTTCAATAGTTTTTATTAATCCTTCATTTCTTGTACCCAAAGGCCCTTTTCCTTTGTATCCCATTTTCTACATGATTTGAAATCCTTTGCCATATTGGTGAGTGGGAATGCTTATGCTTTGAATGTGATTTTCATGTGCACTTGATTCCTCATCTTTATACAGCCAATTTAAGATTTCATTATCTTCCTCATCCATGGATGATGAAGTTATTGCTCTCACAAAGTGGTCATTATATTTATGAGGTAGATTGGATGGTCTTCCATGGGATTTTGGAGATAAGGGTAGATCCATCATAGATAATGAATATTCACCTACACCTTTCTATTTGATTTGGCATTGCTTTTTGAAATTCTTCATCATGTGTTCCATCTTTTGATAATGGGCCTCCTTGGTGTAAACTTGGATAGATCTTGCTTGGTCTTCTTTCAATTCCTCATGAGCAATTTTCTTACTAACCATCTATTTTCCATTAGTCGATGTAGTTAGGTTAGTGGGAACTTGGTAATTTAAAACAACAACACTCTCTTTTTCTTCCTTTTCTTTTCCTTTCAAAGATGGAATATCTTTTGAACTTTGTTCTTGTTCTATTATTTGGGAAATAGATCCTTCTACATTATGTGGGACTAAGGAGTCATTAATAGGCTTCATGTTATTACAATATTGGAAGGGGTTCGAATCTCTGCTTACCATGTTTTCTTGTTCCAGGTAGGGAAATTTGAGACATTGATGGTAGGTTGAAGGTACGACCTGCATTTCATGGATCCATGGCCTTCCGAATAAGATATTATACATCAATTTTAGGTCAAGGACTTGGAAAATGGTCTCTTTTTCATTGGACCAACTCAAATGGGAAGTACTATGACACCTTTGGAAGCTCTTTCTTCATCATCGTAGGCTTTTATGGTTATCTTTTTCTTTGGGTCAATAGCCTCCTTAGAAAATCCTAAGGCTTTGACTAGGTTTAAGGTACAAATATTCAAGCCAACTCCCCCATCAATGAGGACCCTTTTCGCTCTATGATTGCAGATTAGGACTTCTATATGCAAAGGCAAATTTTGCGGGTGGTTTAAAGACATATCATCTTGTTCTGAAAAGGATAAACAATGAGGTGCAACAAGATGGCCTGCCATGTTTTGGAATTTATCCTCATCTAAATTTAAAGGCACATTGGTCTCCACTAAGGCTTTTTCTAGAATCTCCTTATGAGTTGGTGAAAGCTTGAGTAATTCTAGAATAGAGATTTGAGCAGGGGTTCTTTGCAATTTATCTACCAAATTATATTGTTTTAAAGATGAAGATGAGGTTTAATTTGGTAAGACAATTCTTGGGGCACTTCCTGGTAAGGTAATCTTTGATGCTTTCCCCCTAGTTACAACATTAGATGTTGCTTCTTTAGGATTTTCTTTCACCAGAATCACATTTATAGTATTTTTATCACTTCTTAGAGTATTGATGGTGTTATCATAAGTATGAGCAAAGTTAAAATTCGCATTACCTCTTTTGTTATTAGGATTGGTATTTCATGATTCCCCTTTTTCATGATTTAAGAAAGGGTTATTGAAAGCTGTATGGTCTTCGTTATTTTGAGACCCTTCCACTTTTATTGTTCAATCATCATTAGGTCTTGGATAAGATGTTTCAATTTCATGCACTCATTCATTTTATGTCCCTTGTTGCGATGGTATTCACAATGATGATAATGATTCCACCAATTAGGCTTGACTTGGGGTTCATATGGTCTCAATTCGGGTAAGGTAATGATTTTATTAGCCACCAAAGTCCTTATTGCATTTTCCAAAGGTTCACCTAAAAAGGTGAATTTTCTCTTTTGATATGTGGAAAAGAATGGTTTAGGTTTATTGACATTAGAATTATTAAAGGGATTGTTGTTTTTGTTGGCATTTTTTTGTTGCTATTGTTAGGGTTATTATTATTATAAGGAGCTTTGGTTGTTTGATTGACATTATATGTTGGATTTTTATTATTGTTTTTCAACCATAGTCTTTGTTTGTCATTATGATTGTTAGCTCCTTTATTATTGTTATAATTAGATAAGTTATGATTTTTATTAGTGTTGGTATAGGGTTTATTATCTTTGAATAACTTGATTTCCCCTCTCTTCACCAACACTTCTTCAATTTTGATCTAATTCTCGAATAAGCTTTTCAAAAGTAGGGGGACATTGAAGTTGGAGCCTATAATTCATCTCCACATTTAGATTATTCATAAATATCTCCATTTTTTCCTTTTTGGGGATGATTAATGGATATCTTGCGAAAACTGTTCTCCACCTTTGAAGAAACCCTAGGAAAGATTCACCATCTCATTGTTTAGTGTCGCATAGGTTGAGCATGGTGATCTCGTGCTCAGTGTTATAGGAATAGTGAGTCACGAATTTGGAGGCTAATTCCTCGAATGTCTTTATCCCTTGTGGAATTTTTGAAAACCATTCCATTGCTTGGCCTCCTAAACTTCTTGGAAAAAGTCTCATTAGATAAGTTGTGTCATGCATGAATTTGATACTTAGAGCACAAAAATATCTAAGGTGGTCTTGTGGGTCTGATTTACCTTGTATATTTGTCATGTTTTGGAAAGACCAAATTTATTGGAAAATGTGTCATATCTAAGCTTTTATCAAAAGGAAATGGGCACAAGGCCTCGATGAAAAATGACTTAGGTTCGATTGCCTTCTTCATTAGGTCAATTTTGTCTTGGGAACATTTTTAGATGTTTATTCATTGCACCCATCAGATTATCACCTTCCTTGTCTTTCTTAAGTTGGTCAACGTCATAATCATGTGGAAGTTTCACCCTTGCTTGGGCTAAATTTAGGAAATATCTTTTCCTATCTCTTTCTATTAGTTTGTCCATGACTTCAAGAAATTCGATGTCTTGAGCCACCCTATTGGATTTGTCTTCAAGTGTTTCTTTAGGCCCTTGATTGGCATGATTAATGTTTTCATTATTTCCTCCATGGATGTAAACATGAAATGCAAAGTTTCTATCCATTGGATCAGTTCTCTTTTCAAAAAGATTTGGGAGACTATACCCTTGGTTGTGATTTATAAAAGAGTTTTGAGATTAAAATTCAGGGACCTCTTTTGCAATGAAAGTGTCCTCTTCTTGTAAAGATAACTTGAGTCTATGAGATCATGTAGAAACTGGCATTCAACAAAGGTTTGATTTTGAATTATTTTCCCCAAACTTGGTAATTGTTTGTTTTTATGAAGAGATTAAAAATATAAGATGAATTTTCAAAATGGAAATCTCTTACTTGTTGTATGTATTTTCCAAACAAAGCAATCACAAATACACTTGTTCTTTTTAACCCTCTACACAAAAAGTGTTTGAATTTGTAAGGATGTTATCATGACATTTTCACAAAAAGCACTTCAAGCAATCTACCTAGTTCACAAGTTGGTTTGTAAACATGGCTTTACAAGGTAGGATTTGCTAATTTAACAAGGCATTTAATCAAGAGTCAGTTCAAAATGGACATTAAGTTTTCATCCCCCAAAATTAGGAGGCTTCCCACCACTGGCATATCGGATTTTTGTGCAATCCCGAAGGACTACTTGAGGAAGTCCGAAAGGTTAATATCCTTTTGTCACACACCCCATTAAGGATGCATAATTTTCATGTGTATGTGAGACTTCTTGGTTGTCCTTTCTTGATCTTTAAGCTGTTAAAGATAGAAATATCCTTGAATTTCTTGGTTATTTGTGTTCTTTAGATTGGTGTGATCGTACTCTTGCCTTAATTAGTGGGTCAGATTTTTGCAGCAAAGGAAAATGTATCCCACTTTGGGTTGTCCCTCTCACTGGCCTCATTAAGGAAAATCTTGGGAGGTGAGCCCACTAAAGATCTAGCATATTCATATTGAAAGAAATAAAAATGGAATTAAGAGATAGGTTTTGGGAGTTTGATTCACCAAAAGGTGAAGAGCATATCCCTATCTATTATTGCTTCACAAACACTATTAACAATGTTCAATTTCCAAAACCCACTAACTAATGGGAATTGAGTATTTCTACTCTTTTCCACAAACAAGGGCTTGTTTGATTTAGTGCTTGATTTTATCCTTTATGCTATTTACTTACTAGATTTGAACAAAAATCACAAGGCCACAATTTAAAGAAAAATTGACCAAGTTTAGGCTTACCTTCAATCGAAGATAGTAAAGGATAGGGGCATTTTTTATGATTCTTCCATGATTTATGCTCACCTAGTGATGATTGTTCCTTCCTTTTTGCCTCTCCTCCAACAAGTTAGTCAACAGAAACAAGCAAAATGAAGAAAAACAAGAATAAAATTGAAATCTAACCTTATTTATCAAATTTGAATTAAATTGATTAAGGCAAGTAAATCCAACTTAATGAGGCAAATTTATATTTGTAGGCTTCTACAATCTCCAAATATTTGTCATATACCTCAGTTTGTTGCTGTGAGTTTTCCAAAACCAGCTTAATATGTGCTATATGTTGGAGATTTGTCAGCAAGCCAAATTGCTGACTGTATGTTTGTCATTGATGACAACATATGGTAAGAAACATGCGTGGAAGCCTAATGGAGAGAGCTTTGAGCATATGTTGCATGGATATGTTATCAACATGATATCATAGACACATAGGTTGATTATGAGTAAAGACAGTAGTACAGTTATGTATATCAGTGAGTGTTTTTGACAGGTCCCAGGAACAATTATGTATATGATTTCAGTACGGTTGCAGTAGAGCCTTGTGCATTTATATTTATGTTGTAGATACATGTATGATGTTATGTTCATGGATGCAGAGTCAGATATGTAGTACAGGTTGATTTGAGAAGTCTCTAGTTGATAGTTACAATTTCCTGAGTCTATTTGGAAGAGCTGACAGTGTTTGTATGATTGCAGTAGTTGCACCTATCATCTCGGTATGCGCACTTGGATTTATGTTAAGAGGAGAGTTAAGAATATTTTTTTAAGAGCACATGATGTAATTCAGCATGAGAAGAAATTTGGAGTTAATTTGGTGGAGCCGACTGTGTGTAGCGTTGCGTCTACTCACATGGAATTATGTAGTCCTAATTTATGTTGTGTGCTTAGTAGAGCTGACTAAGATGTTATTGGAGAGTTATATTGTTTCTCTAATATGATTTCAAGATGGTTCTAACAGGCCAACTTGATTATATCATTTAGAGGAAATATATTTATAGGTAGTCATTTGTGATTGCTAAGTATGGCTTATAGTTGAAATATAAGAGTAGAACAGAGAGTGCAAAGTGTTGAGCCATCAACAAAAGGTCTATGTGACATAGTAGAGAGTATATCCTATTCATTAGAACTGATCAAGACAACAGGTCTACGTGCAGTTCACCAAGATCCATATATAGTGTGTATCTGTTAAATAGAAGGTTGCAACCTTCACCCCTTTGAGCAATGTGCTCTCAAACAGTGCGTCCTCACCCCTAATAGGGTTAATTGTAAAAGACTCCTAATAGGGTTCAAACCTTGACCAAGTCACTTTACTTATTGCATTGTAAAGATCAACTCCTAACAGGGTTGTAAGATCTTCTAACAAGGATCATAATACACTAGTGAAGTTCTTAGTGGGTGTCAATTCCCACCGGGGTTTTTACCTATTTGGGTTTCCCCGTAACCAAAATTGTGGTGTTGTGTTAAGTGTTCTTTCATTGTGTTTATGCTTAATATTCTTATATATTTAATTGGATAAAGAATTGAATCTTGTAGATAACTGATTCGCCCCCCCCTCTCAATTATCTCTTGGGACTATTCCTAACACTATATTCTCCTCTTTGATCCTTTTCGCCAATTCTTTTCCTTCACTATTGAATTTGGTCTCTGGCTTTTTGACTTTTTTATGATCAGTCATCCTACAGACACATACAAATCATTTTCTGAATGTTAGATTCTGGAAGTTTGCAATTTAATGAAATGCACAATAGAATCTATTAAATGTGTTGTTTAAATGATTGAAAGTACTGTTTAAACTTTCAAATGTGCTACAGGAAAAACTTAAAATGGAAGAAATAGAATTTAAATGTGTTGTTTAAGTAAGCAAACGTGTTAAAAGAAATCCTCAAATGCACTGGAGAAAAGATTGAACGCGCTCTAGAGTCAGGGCACACACGCTGAAAGAATTTAGACAAGAAGATAGAAAGATTGAATGCACTGAAAGTCTGTGCAAAGGTGCACAAATTTTCCCTAGAAGCGTTATTTCAGACCTTGTACGTGTTGGAGAAATAGGTGTATGTGCTGTAGAAACTAGTAAAAGTGCTGAAAAACCTGCAAAACATAGAACACTAGAAGGATTTGCAAGAAAAAATAAATTTCTCCCAATTTAAAAATTAATGAGGCCTAGTGCCCCGTGGTGGGTGCTATTTTTTGTACTAGGATTAGTACCTTCATAGGGTTAGTATCATTAATAACTCAAAATAACAATTAAATTACCACAACTAGCAATCTAATTAAGCAAAATTAAAGATGATTGAGCACTCTAAGGCTCTCTAATTAGGGATGCTAATGAGAAACTCTCAACAAGACTCCATTAGTGACAGTCCTAATATGATAAAATATGATAAGAAAAGCTAAAAAAGTTAATTCCAAAAGAAATTAGTCTAATTAGCTCCTAGATTTTCCTTTCTAGCTTAAAATTGCAAGAGGTTTGATGCTTTTCAAATAATTGTGGATGATTAATGAGGGATTTATGCCTTGCTTTTATAGATTTTGGAAAGGGTAGGGGGTGGAGTTGATTTGATCATGGTTTGATTAGGGTTAAGTCCATGGTTCCACCTTTGGAGACCATTTAAATATTTTGTCCTCAAAGCTTGGGACAAGAGGAAAAAATGGGTGGACAAGATTCTTTCTCCCTATGGGTGGTGGAGATTCAATGTGAGCTTGATCCATGTGAGCTTGGTTCTCAAATCCTATTGGTTGATGCATTTTCCTCCCATTTGGTGGTTGAGGGAAAATAAGATTTAATTAATTGAATTTAATTAATAAGTTTAGCCATGTGTACCCCTTGAATGGGTTGATTTGATTTAAATGAACTATGCCATTAATTAGATTAATTGCACAATTAATTGAGTTCATTTGATTTAATCAATTTTAATTTATTTTATGGCTTTTGATTTTTAATTAGATTTGGATTATGGCTTGATTGCAATTTTGCTTTGATTTTAGCTTGATTTGATTTTATTGCATTGATTTTGCCTTAATTGCTCACTTAATTGATCTTGTCCATTTTCAGGTGATTACAATATGCTATGTGATTTTAAATTTATGTATGACTGAAATATATATTTATAAAAATATAATAGTAATCTATTATCATTATATTCTTAGCCTATGGAGAAAAACACTTTAGAAATATATAGATGAACTTGCAAAATTTGTCAAAGAATTATTCCCGGAGTACTAAAGATTTGAACCTTGCAAAGTTTGATCTATATTAACCTTGCAATGGTCATGATGTTAATCATCAAATTTATTCTTTTTGGCCATGAACAAGTATTTTTGAGTGTTCTCAAGTAGGTGAAAGCCCAAATCAACCAATAAATTAAAGCTTGATCACTTTTCACATTCTATTAGTAAAAATCACTTCAAAATCATGCCAAAACCATGGATAATGCTCATTAAGTACTGAAAAGATAGCTCTAATAGTTGTCAATATTTTTTTCTACATGTTAGTAGCTTTGCAAACATGTGGAAATTTAGGCCATTTGGACAAGATGGTGGGTAGTCAACAAAAAATGGGTGAGAAGCTTGAATCTTGGAGGTTGAGGCAAATCCATACCTCATACCACTTATCATGGTATTGTAGATTAAGTGTGAGGAAAAACACATCCCTCTTAAGGTATGTGGAGATTTAAACTACAAGTTTTGAGGATGCAATGTACTAGGAAAATATGTACTAAATGCAATGGAAATATAGTAGGGAACATGATTCTAAGATGTTGGGGATGAGAGCTCAAGCATAGCTCAAAAGAGGAATTAGAGTGAAGGGAAGACCATTTGAAATTTAAGAAAGTAAATAAATGGGCTATTAGAGGTGTAATAGGTGTTTGAGGAGTATTAATATTAAGGGAAGGTTGCCTTGTTGAGAAAAAATGGAGCAAGAGTCAAAATTTAGGGTGACATACAAAAGGTACTTGGGGAAAGAAAACTCTAATAGGCTGATGAAAATGAGTGAAAGGCATCGTGGGATAAGAAAGTTCAAATGTCAAGTAAAAACCAAGAAAGAAAAATTATTTAATGAGGAATATAGGGACTAGAGCTCATATAACCATGGAAATGGTAACAAGGGAAGCATAATTCCCAAATTGTAGTGCTACATAGGATATAAGACAAATGACTGGGAATTTCAAGTTCAAGTGAGAAAAGGAAATGATAAATAGTATTTAAGGGGTGCTCAAAACTTGGACATCAAAAGACTTTAAAGTTTTTGGAATGCAAAGGATTGAGTTATTATGCTTAAATGAATAACATGATGGGACAACCAATTCAAATAAGCTAATAGAAAATGAGAATTATGAAAAAAGAGAAATCACTAAGGGAAAAAAATTAAGGATGAAAAGGAAGTACGAATGGATGGATAAGTTTGAGAACCTCCCAATAGAATATTTTCTAATAAATTTACATAACTTTTCTATACCATCCTAGAATTGTATCATTATGTAATACCTCATTTAACTTGGCCCCATTTTAGCATGTATGGGCTCCCACATTAATTTATGGTACTCCAACCTTGATTCTACTTTCCATTATAGCATCCCCTCTTCAATTAGTAACTATTATCCAAATTTTGGTCCACATTAGGGGGAATAGGCTAACTCGACCAACCTATTTGCCAATGTTTTCTCTGAAATTTGAATCAAGAGGTGGTCTTAATGGTTGAGCAAGAAATTCAAACTCCCATCAACTTTCTTTGAGTTTTGAGCTCCAAAATATTTTTGAGGGGTATAAAATCAACCTACCTCTCCTCATTTGGGTATCACATCATATCCACAAGTTGAATTCAAGCACACACCTGCGATTTTGGCATCTCAAGTATTCTAAGGAAAATTTCAAGCATCAAAGGCATTTCCAAGGTAATGTTCTCCATTATAGAAAGTTTCTCTCCCTCATTGAAGGTCAAGTAAAGGAGACCACAATCAAGGAAGAAGATCATAGCACAATCATCTATTCACAAGCATTCAAGTCTTCAAGAATTTGAGTCACTCTTCTTCTCCATATCAAGCATTTTGCAAAACTACAACGCTCATTGTGAAAGACATGTCTTTTATGATTTCCTTTAGGTTTTCATGTGGATTCAAGCCATTGCATCAGTACTTCTAATCACATTCAAAGAAGTATTGAAACATCAAGGTATACAACACTTCATGTTTTAGATCTAGTCTCTACTTTATATCAACATACTTTCCTTTCTAGCATATTTGAATTTGTTTTCAGGGTTGATTCCAAACCATGGTTTGACCGAGGCAACCCATCTCTACACAACAATTTCTCTCTTTTTTTTGTGTAGGAACATGTGGCCCCAGTTTTGGGACTAGATCTAGGAAGTACAATAACTTGACTAAAATTTGCAAGTGAGAACAATAAAAAGTGCAGGGAATAGGCTGACCCATTTGACCTAGTCCCTCTAAAATAGCTTTAGATTGGAGGGTCGATGTACAAAGTTGGGTACCAATTTCGGGGAAGTCCGTGGCCAAAAAAATTTGGCACAAGAAACGAGCACTCATTTTTTAAAAATCAGGAGCTCGTTTAGGTTCGGGAACTTGATCCATATTTAAAAATCAGGCGCCCATTTAATAATCGGGCACCCATTTTGTATTGGACATCTGAAGTAAAATGGGCACCCGATTTTTACAAAATAGGTGCCTGGTTTTTACAAATCGGGTGACCGTTTCGTAAACCTATTTATTTTTTTGTTTTAACCATTTTCCATGTCATTTTCACAACTTGGAAAATGGGATTACATTTTGCAGAGCATGGGTGCCCATTTCAACTTCTCTTGTTGACCCCCTCAACCATTTTTCTCTTGTTCCAGGTACATACTATTATTATTTAATTATTATTTTATAAAAAATTATAGTTTCAAGTTATTTTTAATTAAAAAATGTAGTTTAATGTAGTTTTATAATTTATCATATACATTTAATTATATTTTAAATTTTAGTTAGTTCTTTTTAGTTTTAATTTACTTTGTAAATTATTGTACCAAACTAGGAAACTGTTAAAACATTTAATTTAACCGTACGTAGTAAAACAAAAACGTAAACCTAGACACAATTGAATTACGAGACCCTAAGTAGAAAAACAAAACATAAATTTAGACATGTAAATAAAATAAGAAACCATAGGTAGAATTTTTTTTTTTACCTAAACAGAACTAAAATAAAACATTGTACTTGTAGAAAATGTAAACATACACACATTTATAAAATAAGAAACTCTCTCTCTCTCTCTCTCTCTCTCTCTCTGTAAGGTAAAATGTTTAAATTATTTGTTAATTTTTAATTATTTAAGTCATTCTTTGTAAGGTAAAATGTAATTTGTATGTTAATTGTAAATTTTCATGTTTTTATATGTATGCAGATTATAAAAATGGACGATTTTAACATTGATGAGCTTTTAGGTTAGCATACACCACCACCACCACCACCTCCACCTCCAGCTACAGATTTGAGAGATAGTATTAGGAGAAATGTAGAGGCCATAATGAGAGATGTAAATACTATTAGGCATGATCCCCATCCATCTCCCCAGCTACTACGCCTTGTAGATAGCATACAAGGCATAGTAGATTCTGTACATACATTACACTCCAAGATTGATAGTTTTCATTCATGGAGGGAGACTATGCGTGGATATTATGCTGAGGGCCTCTCTTATAAAGAGGTCAATAATTAAAAAATTAAAAAAAGTGATATGACATGTTATTTTTTGAACCCTAAAATAGGTGAGGAGATACTTGGTAAGAAGCCACATATTTCTATTAGATGGTGTCGACACCCTGGTATAGTAGAGCTTTTTTGGGAGCGGTGGTGGATGGTATGACCATCCACCACACACTAATCATGAGGTCCCCCTTTTTTTTTTTGAAAAAATTATGGACTGAATTTGAATTGGGTAGGAAACCCAATTACTTTGAAATGAGAGCATTCCAGGGGGTTGGTCAGGGCATGCCACAGGACAGGCCAGGGGCCAAATTGAGCAATAGAACTAGAAATTGTGTGTTCAATGAGCCCCTTGTTCCTCTTCCTTCTCTAGTAGTTCTTGCACGTGTCCATCATTGAG